>CM022755.1:1227528-1237528 GCA_012411365.1 Ameiurus melas | reverse complement strand
TTAAACTACGCTCTTCTGCTTTCTTAGCTAAAACGCTAATGAAAATCTCACCCCAAAGACAATTCGTATGAATTGTAGCATCAGCTTTTATGATGTTAGTGCTTAGATAACTACATAACAAGGTTTTGCTAATCCTCACGCTAGCAGTGTCAGTCTTATCCATGCTTTTAGCTAGCTAACAGAGAGGTATTAAATATAGCTAGCTGACTAGCGTTACTTTGAGGGCGTACACATAAATCATTAAATTGTCATTGTCTTTTATAAACGCTAAGGATCTTTTAATCGCTAGATAATTTGAAAGATTTTCACTACGATAACAAGAAGAACTTAAAAAAAAAAAAAAAGTATTAATGAAGGCGGTGTGAAACTGAGCGCGCTCTCTGCGCTGGAAAACCGTTAGCTACAGAACCTCGCGCGCTAACTCGAATAGGTCCTCTAGGAGATCTATTTTCGCAGTGACATCATGCAGGAATATTCCAGATTAATGCGTAATAAATGTTAAAAGTGCCTTGGTAAGGACGCGATTTGAGACGCATGTCGCGTTCTTCAACTTTATGACGCGTGAATGAAATAAAAGACGCGTTGTTTTGTTAGCGTGGATGATGAGAAGGTACCGCGTGTACCCACAACGCCGCTCAGCTCTCCCAGGGTAACCAGATCTTCCCCAAATCCCTCTCTCTCTCTCTCTCATTTTAGCACCGTGTTTGTTTTCCGGTCCTCGAACTCGTTTGTTGTTTGGTTCCTGCGTGGCGTCGGTTCCAATCACTCGGCCTCGGCGTGATCACAGCGCCGCTCAGCAGTCCACACATCCACCCCCGTCTTTTCTTCGTAATAAAACCAATCGCTGGCGGCCATATATTTCAGAGTGAGGGGCGTAGGCCAGAGTCAGCTGTGTGTGTGTGTGTGTGTGTGAGAGAGAGAGAGAGAGAGAGAGAGAGAGAGAGAGAGAGAAAATTCACCCATTTTTTCCTTCATTAATATAACTTTTTAAAATAATTCTTGTACATGAGTGTGTGTCAGAAAGAGAAAGAGATCGTGTGTGTCAATTCACGCATTTATTTCCTTCATTAGTAGAACATTTTCATCATCCTTGCACATTAGTGTGTGTGTGTGTGTGTGTGTACATGTTTTTAGTGCTTTGTAAGGACCTAATATAAAGCGAGTCCTCATAATGATAGGATAATGTGAGATAACAGGGGGAAAACTGCAGCTTATTAATTATTTTAAATCCTAAACTAGAACAAAAAAACAAAAAAGAACTAAATATTTCTTTCTAGTTAACCGGGTTGATGTCAGGACCTGGTTATAGTGTTAGCTATTAATTAGCTTGGGTTATCATGTTGTTAGCGGGAGGTAACAAAGGAAAGACAAACTGTGTGTGTGTGTGTGTGTGTGTGTGTGTGTGTGTGTGTGTGTGTGTCCCGATATTGATATCTGACAGTTTTGACCCTGTGTGTATACTTGCCTGGTTCCCATAAAAATCATTTTTTATTTTCTTTACAAAATATCCAGCTCCTAAACGGAACCTAGGTCTCAGCGGAAAGCCGCTTCGTGACCAATCCATTCTGAAAAATTGTCATTTTACAAAAACAACAGAGTTGTAATGGTTAATAAATCCAGAGAGAGAGAGAGCGAGAGACAGCGAGAGAGAGAGCGAGAGCAGTTATATGACACTGGGCTGTTATTAGCTCATATGTTTTTGTAGGTGATTAGATGAATGAGATAAATGAGATAAATGCGGTGATGTATGGGCTTCAGTGAACGCCGTAATTGACGTCGTTTGAACGATTTCTCAGTCACATCTTATTTATACTGCTGGGGGAAATGCAGCAGTCGGTTTTCATGCTCAGGCTTTAGGCAGAAATGTTATGTCACGTTCATCAGATACGACGTGCACGTTATTAAATTATCTGTACAATTGTATTTATTGTTAAATATTCTCTTACTAATACTCTGGCAGGTCTGAAAAAAAAAACAACAACATCAAAACGAGCACGTCGTAAACGTTTGGGATGGAATCTCCACTCGAGGAAACGGAATGTAAAGAGGCCGAGAACGGCGGTTTTACATTCGACACGTTAAACAGGAATATGTGCGTTTACGCAATTCAGCTATTATTGTAACATGGCCGTTATGTCAACGTGTCAAAGCTACATATGTCACTTAAGCGGAAATTCCGCCCTTGATTTAAATACATCGACGCATTTTTTTTTTTTTTTTAAGCGTATAACAAAATCTCCCGTGACATGAGATCCGCCCGCATTTAATCGATTTAATTGATTGTTTTGCTCTTGCACGTAGAATATCCAGCGAATGGAACACATCATGTCGTGATGTTCTATTACTGTTCACCACAAATCCAACACTCGCTAATAACGTTCTCGAAGCAAGCTGGCTAGTTGAAATGTAGTTGGCTAGCCTTAAACCAAAGACTTCGTAGCTAATTATATATATATATATATATATATAAAATATAGATATATGGAAAGGCGTGTCGTAAAGAAGTAACGAGTAGGGAAGAACTATAAAATTCCTGGTAACATTAGCAAAGCATTACAACTAATGCTAACTACCTAATAATAGCGACATAGATTATTAAAGATTACTATAATATCTACGGACGTTTCTGCTCACCTTATATTACTAATAACATCAGTGTTACTATTCAAAGTTCATCTCTTTTGCATGTTATTAGCATAAACCCTGCAGAAACTGTTGCTGCATTGATAGGATAAAAAGGATAATGTTTCACAAATATTACTGTTATTATTATTATTATTATTATTATTATTATTAAAATAGATGGAACACATTTAAATGTAATCTATTTTGCACGTGCTGTAGTTTGGTTTAAATTACGTTTAAAATGTTTCCATGGCGCTGGCATGTAACAGCTTTAACACGTCATGTACTACGTATAAACCTTTCCTTCCAGTAGAATTTGTAAAAATTTTTCATATTTATATTTTATATTTAAATGTTAAATGTTTTCCATATTTAAAATCCACCTGTTTTGCATGTTATTTGCATACAGCACACGGCCTTGTATTCGGAAACATATATAAAAAAAATATATATATATATATATATAATACAATAAAAACCTTTTAACATGCGATCAATTTAATATTCTTTTTACCGAAATAAATTCAGCAGCTCAACCAGTTGTACGTTTTGTTTTTGTCGACGAGATTAACGCAACACTATTTTAAAATCATTTCTAGACAGTGTTACTGTTGAGACTTTTACTTGTAAAAATGTGCTATCTATGAGATGTGTAAACTTTTCGCACGTGGTTTGCATATATTTGCATACGGCCCGCCTTTCCTGCTTATAAATTCTAT
Organism: Ameiurus melas; assembly: GCA_012411365.1. Lineage (NCBI taxonomy): Eukaryota > Metazoa > Chordata > Actinopteri > Siluriformes > Ictaluridae > Ameiurus > Ameiurus melas. The sequence goes on along the minus strand of CM022755.1, from coordinate 1,234,184 downwards.
TCGATGAGTTATATTTTACACACATTTCAAATTTGAATTTCTTTAGATGATATTCAAAGTGTGAATATCAAAAAATTCAAAAAAAAAATGTTTTTTTAAAAAGATTGTTTTGTTGTAGACGACATTAACATCCGTGTTAAATTGCAGCTGCGCGACGTTACGTATAAACGTCTATTAACGAAAAGGTTTGTCTGATATATTTGAAACTCGTACCTGTTAATTAAATTTGGATACATGTAAACTTTTACACTTTAAAATGACGATTTTCACCGTAGATTTTTGCGCATATTATTACTGTAACCTACATTAATATAGAACCTTGATATCACTACTGGAAAATGTAACCTGCGTAAACATTTACTAGCATGTATTCGGATGCATATAAACTTTACAGACTAATGTCATAAGACCACATCCTGTCTGTACATTTCGCATGTCGTTTGCATAAATTTGCATACGCTGTTTGTATCGGATTAGTTATTAGATGAAATTCATTTGTATAGATCTATTCGAGAAGCAGATCGGACACATTGACTGTCGCATTAACGCTGGACGAACGTCACGTGTAGGACCGTCGTTACGAGAATCCCGTGATGGTCGTGATTAATACCTCAGGATCTGACGTGTTTAAAGTTGAGCCGTTTTTAGTTGCTTTGCTTAAACGTTACTAACGTGGGGTTTGTTTTCCTCTTCTTCTTCTTCTCCTTTTTGTCAAAAATACAAATGAAGACAAAATGCTTGATAGCTGAAATCAGTTTGGAGCAAATAAACTTTATCTGCACCGACGAAGACTGTGTAAATACCATAAACAAGAGCATGAATGACTCAATCGTCAAATTTATGGGCTGCTGCTCAGCTCGCTTAGTTCTGTAATATTGAGTTTCATATTTTTGTATGTTGTCCAGCGCGTTCGAGCACGCGGTGAGCATGAACAGACTCCCGGCCTGCTTTAATTCGATTGCGCTCCTAAAGCCGTCCACCGAGACTTCCCTTCAGCTGATATGATTTGTTGTTTTTTTTTTGTTTTTTTTGTTGTTTTTTAATGAAACTCACTAACCCTTTTCTCTCTCTCTCTCTCTCTCTCTCTCTCGCTAATGCTTAATAACGACACGGTTCTTTGCGCTCGGTTGTTCTGAAGCTTGACTCGATTAAGAAAAGTCCCCTGCTACGTGTAATTTGCAGTTTGGCGTGCACGAGATGTAATCAGTCTGGAAAAAAAAAAAAATACAGCAGAAAAGAAAAAGTCTTTCGTGCACATGAATATGAAAACACAAGCGGAAAAATATTAAACACACGACACGCTATCTTCGTTCCGAACGCATAAAGCCCTTTTATAGAAATCGGAGCATGTGAGAAGTAGCAGGTGGTTTTCATAACGACGCTATTTTTAGAGACGGGTTCGGTTTCTGTCCTGTATTTAATAATTCTCTCGTTAGCCGCGCTCTTCTGTCTTTCTTCTTGCGTGTTGTGAGAACAGAGAGCCTTTTTCTTTTTATCCCCCTGACTGTTTCTTCCTTTAGCTAGCGATGCGACGTTCACGTCCTTGTTAGTTCAGTCAGCTTGAATATAAAATGGCCGTTTGTTTGATTCATGCTAGTGTCGATTGCGCCGTGTAGCCATGTTACCATGGCGATAAGATAACGCGGTTGTAGGCCAACGTCAGAACGACGGCGGCTATCGGAACGATACGGTTTCGGGGTTAAATACAATTAGGTTTTTGACGATACGCAAGTAACAAAAACGCGACAAATGCAAACAACTTACGCTAATATAGACGAGTCATAGAGTCTACTTATATCGTTGTTTACAAATCCATGAGAGACACGAAGGTTAATTTAATTGGCGAGGTTGGCGATTAAGCGAGGCTGGTGAGATCGTGCTCTCTGATTGGCTGCCGAGCCGAGCGCTGTGTTTGTACAGATGAATCATCCTCGTTCGTTTACATTCGCACAGTTATCTATCGAGATCAGTTTGTTAGCTAGTGCTAGCCTCTGATCCTCCGCCCACGAAGCTTGAAGGTGGCGGTCTGATTCAGAGGCACCAGCAATCTGTTCTACATTTCATGCCCAAAAGTTTGTGCGCCCCTGACCACCGCACCCGTATGTCCTTGTCGAACGTCGCTATTTTTCTGAACAGCTTTATTTTTCTTCATAACGTCTCTGTACAGATTTAACGTGAGGTCGTGTACGATAGGTAAAGCTGAAACCGTGTGAGAGAGGAAGCCAAGAAACGTCCGACCGCATGGCCTGAGGAATCGCTTGGATTTAATCGCTTTACAGCGTCAGTTTGCAAAGAATTCAGGAAATCCAGGTTTCAGATGTCACTTGTTGCCGGAATCGAGACTCGTACGTATGTTACAAAAAACAAAACAATAAAAAAAAAGCTCGCATGTCACTTTGTCTTCTGCTAGTGTGGATGCAGGGTTAGGAGAGTAGCGTCACGCTAAACTAGCATAACAATGAAAAACTCTGAGGCTAAAAAGGCTAAACAAATGTCAGCTCATTCAATAGGCTTAACTCTCTCTCTCTCTCTCTCTCTCGCTCTCTTTCTCTCTCTCTCTCTGTCTCCACTGACCGTTTAAAGTCCAGTCCAAACATCACTCTGAGTATCTGACCTTCAGGAAAACGCCCACTGGTCATCATTAAAATATAATAAAACAAGCCCTGAGAGCGGCTTGGCCGCCGCTCGCTCCGCCGCGGTCCGAGAGAAAGCTCTGTGGAGAGATATGAAACACTCTCTTGACCTCTTCCACGTCCAGTGACAAATGTTTTTATCTCGGCCAAGCGGAGAAGCCAAGGGCCGAGTTCAGCGCGGAAACATCTCAAAACCCCGTAAAACTATTTTTTATCAGATCTCTGGTGAGCCAAGGCGGAGGAACGGATCTTTCTTCTCAGGAAGCTCTGGTCTGACGAAACCGTCTCAAACAGAGCTTCATTTTTCACTGCCGCAAGACAAAACCCCCGAGAGCGTCGAGTGAGAGCGAGACGTGAAGTTTCGTCTTTGCGCTGCTAGTTTTGTCCCGCTGATGCAACGATGCTAAAAGTTCAGGATTCGAAGGATCGGCTCGGATTTGTCGTGGCTAATAGCAACAGATTAGCAGTTTAAATAAAAGTCGAAATTCATGTGCAATTGTGATGAATTACAGATCAACACGTCTGTTTTAGCTAATGCTATAAGTTTTAGCACCCGTTTAAGGCGAATAACAATTGCGAGCAATCCCATTCACCAAATTAGCGAGCGAAAAAATTACACGAGGTGAAAAATACAGGTCAATGTTTTTTTCAATGTTTATGTTAAGTGTGTTTAACGGAACATTTCCAGTTTGTTGTGCGTTATTATTTCGACGATAGAGCACCTCAGAACCGATTTGAGCTAATTATATAAATGTTAGCACCCTGTTTAGGGCAACTGTGAAGTTTATGAACAAGCGCACACCCAAAATTAGCCGCTAGCTGTTAATTGCTGAGGTGAAAAATCGCTTAATTTTTCAAATAAGTACTATTATCTTTCTGTACACAAACCTAGCCTGTAGACTGAACACGTAATACACAATACACGTGCGCATGACGTCATCGTTTTCACAGACTCTCCTTTTTGTACGTTTACACGGAGACAGTAACGGCATGGTTTTCAGGCCCACGAGACGCCGTCGTCGTGTAAACGGCCCGTTCGTTTCTTGAAATAAAACATCAGTGTAAATCTTATTAGCAAGCCTGCACATGTGCGCTAGTCAAGTGCTAATATTAGCTGAGGTGAAGAGGAAGTTCATCATCTGGGGGGGGACCCAAGGTTTAAAAGCAGGCCAAGGTGTGTTTAACAGAACAACTCGGATGTCTTTTTGTTTGACCTCCCGTTGAAGCGCTCGCTCCCCGCGCAGTTTAAAGGCGCTATAAAGATTACGAGCGGGTCTTTACCTCGAATTAGCCGCTAGCTACGAGGTGAAAAAAGACACGAAGGTTAGCGTATAGTTATTTTAAAAAAGTGCTTTAAAAAGGGAGGGGTAGATGAGATCACCAGAAGGGTTTTAGGGTGTTTGAACTCACCTTCTCACACTTTTCCACCCAGAAAAAAAAAAAAAAACCCGTAGGTGTGAAAATTCCTGAAGCCGAGGGGAAAAAGGGGCGGGAGAAGTTCACGAGCTGTTCGGCGCTCGAGCCGTGAACCTCCACTTTATGAGATTCTGCAGAGGTGTGTGTGTGTGTGTGTGTGTGTGTTTCTGGTTGACCGTAGCGCGTCCGATGAACGCCGCAGCTGTTCTCGGGGAAAATCCTGCTGCGTGTTTTCTCCTCGCGAGGCTTTTCTGGGTGCTGCGCTTTAATCTGCCGCTGATTTAGAGCCCGATGACTGACGCCGCTTTGCACTTTCTGCGCTCTGTGTGTTTAACACTTCGTGCCAAGGCGTTACGAAACGTTAAAAATGAAACACTCTTTCTGAGGACGAGCGGGAACTCGGGAGGCCTCGGCAGGATTAGCGCTAATGCCGCTAACAACACAGAAACATTTTTTCAGCCTGTAGTATTTTTTTTTTGTTTTGTTTTTGTTTTAAAGAAATCTTCTGCCCCTCCCCCTCCTCGTCTCTGTACTAATTAGCGCTAATACACTGTATGCTCATGCTAATCATGATCTCCTCTGAAAGCTTACAGAAACCATTACAGAAATTCTAGTGGTTTCCACTACAAATACCATTAAAAACATTTAACAAATGTGGTGTGTTTGGATCCTAATATTCTATACTTTGTAATAGTTTGTAATGGTTTTCCACTAGACATAAACAACCCAACCAGTAGAACCCACAAGGATCAATATGGTTTCCATTAAAACCGATACAATTCCCATTACAAGCTTTAAAACCATCAGAATGATCATTTTCCTCTTCCAAAAGATTTATTTCCTTGTTATGGACCTGATTTAAGCTAATCGTGTTATTACGCAATCTACGCTCTTGTCTGTTTTAACGGTACCGCAGCGCAACGTCGGCAAAACACTCGCGCCGTGCATTTACTTAGAACTGATTCTATTTGTTTTTGTTGTCCGCTTTTTAAACCACTTCAAGGTCCGTGTATTTGTTTCAGTAAGCATTAGCGCATTAGCATTGTCACGCTAAACAGTCGTTTTTAATTTCGGTTTTAACGAGAACCGCGTGCGTTCGACACGCATGACTTTTCCTTTCTCCCGGAGGATTTCTGTTTCGTCTCTGTTCTTCTTCCAAAAAATCCGATTTAATTGTTGCGGTACCGATTAGCGCTAACGTCGCTACGCACGTCGCGTTCTCGTCCGAAAGCTTCGTGGTTCGTCTTAGAAACACCGAGAACAGCACGAGTGCGTTCCACAGGACTTTTCCTTTCTCCAGGAGGATTTGTTATTGTGTCCAGTTTCCTCTTCCATAAAATGTATTTCCTTGGTATGGAACCGATTTATGCTAATCGCGTTATGTTTTCATGCTACGTTCTCCTCTGCTTTAGCAATACTAAAGACTCGTGGGTTTTATGGAGACTTTATGAATAGCACAAGCTCAGCGCTCAGATCGATCAGGAATAGCGTTACTTATGTCGTCCATTTTCCTTCCAAAACATCTGAAGGCGACAGGTTAATGCTAACACTCAGATTTACCTTTACCTGGACTGAATTTTAGTCCAATCCCCCAGAAGGAGAAGATGAAAAAACCCACTCTGTTGTCTTGTTAGGCTAATATGATACTACCAAGCTAGAACTAGCATTCCTGAAGCTTTATTTTTATTAATAATAATAATAAAACGCATCATTATAAATGTAATTATGGTAGTGTTAACGCGCATTAATATGCAGAAATCTTAGAAAACGAATTAAATGTATTAGGAACAACAAGGAGCACGTGTAGAACGATCCGGAATCGCACTGAGGAAGGAATTAAAGTTGTTCTGATAAAAAAAAGAACGTTTCGGGAAATCCGATTAGACTAAAAACTCTGGTTATCATCATAACGTTCTCTCGCCAAAATAAAAACCCCCAGAACCCGTCGTGCTCGGAGTCGTGTTCGTGTTCGCTTCCTGTCTGTCCTCACGTCTCGTTTGTGTCCTCGTTGGACGCTAAACGTCCTCCTGAACCATTTTCAACCTTCACATTTCCTTATACGAGATTGACCATCTCAGAGGAACTCGGAGGAACTCAGAGGAACATCTCCATCACCTTCAACAAATATGCACGAATACGCCAATTTACAAACTTCTCTTGCCGTTTGATCGATGTGTTAATTCATCTCCTTGGAATAAAAGTCAGAAAACGTGCGGGGAGACGTAATTAAGATGAAATGAAACGTTTTGGGGTGGGGTTTTTTTTTTTGTTACGTCACATTTCAATAAGAAGCTTGACATTTGCATGAAATTGAACAAAATTCGGAGCAAAACTAAAGCACATGGTATTTCTCTCTTTCATGTTCTCCATTCTTCTTCTTCATGTGTTTTGTCTTACTGGCTGTAGCAGACGTTGTTTAATCCGTGTTCAGAGAGAGGAGAAACACGAGAACGCGCTGAAGCACCGCAGGGGAAAAAAAACCTCATTTCCTTTAAATTAACACAACGACCTAAGAACCACAGGAGAGCCTTAAACTCACGGCGTACACGTTTTACTGACGTTCAAACATCTCTGTTGTGCTGTTTAGGGCGTTTGTTCTCACACACC
>CM022755.1:1205028-1220028 GCA_012411365.1 Ameiurus melas | reverse complement strand
TTTTCCATATATATATATATATATATATTTATATTTATATGTGTGTATGTGTGTGTGTATATATATATATATATATATATATATATATATATATATATATATATATTAATGTGCTCTAGTACATTATGGTTTCTATAGTAACAGCTCATTCACCAGGATTCGTATGGTGGACGCTCCACATAAACGTATTTTGAGTTTAACGTATATATGGACGGAAGGAGTCTCCAGTGTCAGAGGTCAAGCTGTAACGTTTTCTGACAGAGGACTTTACGCTTCTTTTTTTTTTTTTTTGTCTCAATATCTTGAAGAGAGAGAATGAAGAGAGGGCTGGTGAGGGAGCGACTGATTCCAGCTGCTGTAACGGAAGAGAGAACGGGAACTCACTCGTTCCCTGGACCTTCTACGACATGTCGTGGTTGGGGGAAACACTTCAGGGAGTGCTGTTACGGGAACATGACCGAGTTCCTGGTGGTTACAGGAGCTGCCCCGCCCCGCTCCGCCCCGCCCCGCCCCGCTGTTGATCATTTCCCTGTAACAGCAGGACACGGTGTTTTATTCCTTCCTTAATAACGGGTGTCTCTGCTAAATGAAGTTCTCGTCTGCGAGAGCCGAACTGTTCTAAGCCGACCTTTCAGTTCAGAGGTGTGAGTAGGTGTTGAACCATGAAGAGCTAAGAAACAAGTGCAGGAGATGAACGGTTTGGATAAACATTTGGGATGTATAATTCTCCCGTTCGGGCCGAGCGCTGCAGCTGGACTTCATTCTCGGCTCGTGAGTCAGCGAGTGGGATTTAATCACGGCTTCACACAGTTGGAATGAATGAACGTAAGACGCGTTTCCTTATTCGCGAGGAGGTATTCCGCACCCGGCCAAAACCAACTGATAGCGCTTCGACTCTGACCCTAAATCTAATTCTCCCGCTATGACGGATGCGTGTTTCTCAGCGTACGTTGAGCAAAGGGCTGCTTTAAATCTTCCCGGTAAGTGACAGGCGTGTTTTTCTTCTCGTTTCCAAGATAAATGAAGTCGCTAATTAATAGCCGAGAGGAGTTCGTGTAAATCCACTCAGATCATCGCCCGTTCCAGAAAACAGGGAGCACCGAGCCGCAGGAGGGGCCGTTATGTTCATTCCAGCATGGAGGGGGAGAGAGAGAGAGAGAGAGAGAGAGATGGAATAGAAACGTGTCCAGCTCCAGGAAACAAACACACACTTTAACCACAGAGCAGTCCAGTTGTTGCAAACACACTCACCCTTTAAAACAGCTTTGGCCAAAGGTCCTGTGTTTCATTACTGAGTTTAACACACGCACACACACACACACACACACACACACACACACACACACACACACACACACACACTCGTCCTCTTCCCTTCTCGCTCAGGAGTGTGTGTAACCTGCAGCACTGGAGTGCACGTACAGCTCAGGTTTCCCATCGATCTTCAGTAATTATTATATTTTCGATTCAGTAATCGTGGCCGAAGTTAACTAAAGCTGTGCTGAACTACAAAATGATAATAAATTCAGCCACGCCCCTAAAAGTCCTCGGCTGTGATCTTCCAAAGTCATGCCCTTAAATGCCATACCCCAAAACCACACCCAAAGACACGCCCCCCAAAAGACATCATACACAAAGCCATGGCCACCAAAGTCACCAAAGTTCCACACGCAAACCACGCCCCTAAAGTCACACTCCAGAAGCCAGACACTCAAACCACGCCCCTAAAGTCACACTGCAGAAGCCAGACACTCAAACCACGCCCCTAAAATCACACTCCAAAAGCCAGATACCTAAAGACCACACCCCCAACGATACACACCCCTAAAGTCAAACTCCAAAAGCCAGACACCCAAACCACGCCCCTAAAATCACACTCCAAAAGTCAGATACCTAAAGCCACACCCCCAACGATACACACCCCTAAAGTCAAACTCCAAAAGCCAGACACCCAAACCACGCCCCTAAAGTCAATCTCCAAAAGCCAGACACCCAAACCACGCCCCTAAAGTCAATCTCCAAAAGCCAGACACCCAAACCACGCCCCTAAAATCACACTCCAAAAACCAGACACCCAAAGCCACGCCCCCAAAGATACACACCCGAGAAGCCAGACACTGAAAGCTACGCCACTGAAGATGAACTCGATCCAAGCCTCCAAACAAAATCCCCAAATCCCCAAATCCATGCCCCCAAAGAGATGCTGCCAAAGCCACAGCCCAAAAGCCACACTCAAAGCTGCACTCCCAAAACCACACCCCCAAATGCAAAATCCCAAAGCCACACCCCCATGTGCACTAGCATTACTAAAAGCACTTTCTGGTAGATGCTAAACGGTATTTAGTTGCCTTGTATATGTACTAGTGCAGTGATGAACGTAACGTTCTATCCATCCATCCATCTATCCATCCATCCAAGTCTGACAAACAACTGATAAAGTCACGCATAACGTACAGGACTTGATACGTGACGTCACACGTGTAAAGCCCTCTGCTTGTAAGCACTGGACACGTTTCGGCAACCAAATCCGCAAAAAAAAACCCAAAAAAACAACGAGAAGTAAATAAATAAATAATGGAAAATGAAATAAATAATTCAGTCATCTTGTCCCGCTGAGAGGCGTGAGGTTACTGGAGGCTGCTGCGTGAGTGGAAACGTGGAAAACGTGACGCCTGGGACAGAGACGTTTTTAGCGAAGCCCTGCGAGTTGGAAAGACAATCGAACGTGAAGATAATCTCCCCATCGGGGCGTGAGGAATTCTCAACCAACTTTATTTGATTCTCTCAGGTTACGCAGAAGAAGAAAAAAATGACTTCAACACACACACACACACACACACACACACACACAGGAGTAACTGTGATGGAGACCCGAATCAAGCTGCTGTTGTTCTCCAGAGCTCCGCTCTCCTGTTGGTGAGATTTATTAATGAAAACAGCGAGCACTTAATGGAGAGACGTTCTACAGTTACAGGCTATAAGTTACGCTATAAAATATCTGTTCTTCTCACACACACGTGTTCCAGCAGGGAGACTGCAAGGTTTATTATTATTCACATAATAGTATTCTGCTTCATGTCAAACACGCATCCAAAAAACCCTTGAGGTTGAAAAACGCGAGCGACGTTTTCATCATGGACGACACGTCCCCGAAGTGTGTTATTCCTCTTACACCTCCGCAACGACACGTCACGCCGCTCGTCACGTTGCCAAGAACCCGCGGAAGAAGCGTAAACTCGTGCGTCCTGAAGACGCCCTGGCGTTACAGCTCTCCCTCTGAGTGTTACAAAGCGCCGACGCTGGAGACTCCTTCCGTGGACGATAAACAAAAGGCTCCGCCCAGCAGCACGACCGTGAGCGCGACGCTGCTTTAGTACAGCGGTTCTGTAAACACGCCGTATCTGGCGTTTCATCTCAGTATGAGCAAATATAGATAGGGTGGATGGATAAAGGGGCTTGTGTTGGTAACGCACGGGCCGATTGAAGGCTTGTCGTCGGCGTAGTAACCGTTTCAGCGTAGCAAGCCGTTTTTGTCATGGCGCTGTGGTTGTACTGCGTAGTGAACGTGGAGTGAATTCGGAGTAGTGGACCAGGACGAAGAAGGCTACGGCAAGGGTGCCTACGTGTCTGGTCTCAAACGTTCCGCAAACAGACGTTTTATGTGTTTTCTGCGACCGCAAGCCTCGACGCTGCTCCGGATAGTCGATTAAAAAAAGAAAAACGTCTCGGGAACTCGGAACAGCGCCACGTACGTAAAACCGGCAGCAGAAATCGTTAACGCCAAGCGCCGGCCCACTGAGGCCTGAACCCCATCCGCAACCACGTTTCGGGTGAAATCATTAGAACCTCAGACCCCGAACACATCTGATCGGTGTACGGAGGAACAACGTTCACGAAGCGACCTAACAGGATGTGAGCGCAGCTGACATGACCCGAACCGATCTGTATTTCCTGTCGGGGAGCATCCGTGTCTCTGAAGCATCTGTTTAGCACAGGCTCTCTATGTTCCTTAAACAAAACACAAAAGTGTGCTACTTCTCCGGTGTGTGTGTGTGTGTGTGTGTGTGTGTGTGTGTGTGTGTGTGTGAGAGAGAGAACGAGGTTATGTAAGCAGCTGCACATGGACGACTCGAGTCTCCAGAGCCGAGCGCTGAGTTTCTGAATCATTAAGATTAAGAGGAATCCGATACGCTCGTTCCGATCTCGGCTCAGCGGGTGGGTGGACGTTCAGCTGGTGTTCACGTAGCGGTTTGACCGACTGCCGTGGACTCGCGGGTTTGCGGGTTTCAGATCCCGGCTACTGCTGCCATTGTGGTCTCGAGTATGGCGGGTTGCCTCACGGATTAAAACGTCCAAAGATCTGTTTTTAGCTCACTGGTACATTATTTACTGATAAACGTCTTGCGTCTCTGGCCTAACAGTAATGCTAGTATTGTCTTTTACTAGCATGTTAGCGTACGATTACTTAAAGACGTTGTAAACATCGACGTAATGTGTGTGCGTATAACGTCGTCGCTACGGAAGATCCACGCTAGTTTGTAGCTAGTTTGGAAAAGTTGACTTTCAAATGTTCGTAACTCGACTAAAACATGCTAACTTGACCAACAATCAATGCTAATAATTATCTTGCTAATTAGCATAGCGCTAATTAGTTGATTTCGGTCATGCTAGCTCTTTTTTTTTTTTTTTGGAAAGAACGATGAAATAAAGGCATGTACAACGTGAACGCGCTAATGATGAACGTAAGCTCGGAGTTTAACCGATTAGCGCGATACCTACGCGCGTACGGTGTTTGCTCTGACTCCATGGCAGCATGTCATGCACCTTCACACGCCTTTAAAAACAAAGGCTTTCGTACGGAGGACCTGTCGAAAGAGCGGGCTCGGAAACAAAACCCCCCGATTTGTAATCACTGTATTAATAGAAACCAGTCGCCGGAGCGTTGTTTTATTATCTGACGTCTCCGAGTGATCCACGATAAGCTCCGATCTCTTCCAGACAGTGATATTGCTTACATTAGCTATGCCCTTGTAATCCCTATTACCAGGGAGGAATTCACAAGATGGCTGCCAAGCGCAACTCAAAACACATGGGTACAACAGGAAGAGCTCATAAATAAAAGAGAAGAGGAGAAAAAAAATTCCAATATTTCGTCTTTGTCTGGTTCCAAACAGCTACACTTGCAGAAGAGCGAGTTTGTGGGCATTATTTCAGTCTGTTCAGTGTTGGGGTTTTTTTTCCATTTGAATAAAGCATGAGGCTTGAATTGGTCCTCTTTAAAAACGGAATGAAATGCTTACTGAAATCTGATTAAAGACGCTTTTAACGAGAATGGTCTACCCCAAGAAAAGCGAATTATTCTCCAGCTTTAAAGACAGATGTTGTTTGGCTGTTGACTCTCACTGGTGAGTAAATTCTTTCATGAGGAAACGTCACGAAAAGACGCCAACAAAGCGCAGAAGTTCTCGTTTTGTCGTACCAAAAAAAAAAAAAACCCCTGGAATTGTAACCAACAAACGAAAACGTTTATCTTCGTTACCGCTGTAGCTTGCAACCGCTTGTCCTTTGAGAGCATCCATTTCTGACAGATCCCCAGCCAACGACCACAATTCTACTCCTAACTCCATAAAATCCTCTGATTAGCAATCCTGACACATCAGAAATCTCTAAAAGGGGTTCTTCAAGATCTGGCCACATCCAGAGGACCTACCGGGGAACATAGTGTTGGAGGATGAAGCATTTGGAACGTCTTGAGCGTCCCTCTTTATTCTGGTCAGTGTTGCAGTGGATCTGAAGCTTATCCCAGGAGCATGCTGGGAACACACCACAGACCGCAGGGCGTCGCACACACTCGCACGTTTTTGTGAGGTGTGAGGAAACCAGAGAACCCGGCGGAACCCAAATGGACACAAGGCTCAGAATCGAACTCCAAACAACTCCTGGAGCTGCACCACCGTGTTGCCCCAGAGGAGCTTCACAAGCTGTTCTTCTGAACAGAATCACTGTAGACCCTCACGATCGGTTCTGGAACATTCCTGGGGAAGTTAAACGGTGCCGTCGGCTTGAGACAATCCTCCTGGTGTCGTGAAGACGAAGCCGGCATGGCCGAGCCCGTTTAGCGATGTGAAGCATGAGGGGTGGGTGGTCGTCCAGGACTAACCCCAAAGTTCCACGCAGTGCCAGATGGTTGGATTGGAGAGTTGTCCAGCGACATTACGAGATCAACGCATACCCACTGAGAGGGTCACCATGTTCAAGTTGGCTTGCAAGCATCGCTTCGCACTGAAAGTTCATCATGTTTTAAAATCTCGTAGTGAAGCTAATATTAAAATCGCTAACGTCGGCTTGTGTGCAACAAGGAAACATTTCTAGGTTAAACAGACGCATTGTATCTTAAGCTCAAAAATATGCTGTAAATATCGAGCCAGAATATTTTCTTCTGTACAATCATGCCAATACAGTTTGACGATTATGTGATGCGATTATGTAGCACTTACGCTCGAGCTAATTACTCCTGGAAGACCTGACTAGGAGCAGTGTGGCTTTAACTCTTTGCTCCTGTCATATTCCTTATGGATTCCTATTCCCAGGTTTCCTTCGGCAACGCTAAAGCACCGTTGCTACGGTATATTACAATAACCTAAAAGTTCTGTCGCTGTTATAACATTACCTTTCTAACCTGTCTGACAGGTATTTACTACGTTCGAATTAGCGCTTATGAATGCGTTCACCACCGTGCTAAGCGGGTTAGCATGCTTCGTCAACCTTTAACCGCACGACCTTTAACCGAGAGAGAGAAAAGAAAACAGACTGTCGTACATTTCTTTTTGTAAAAACATGCGTAACCCGCGTCATAGACTGTGCCAGAAAAATTCCCCAGAAGCGAAAATAATGACCTCCTTCTCCGCTTTGCTAATGTCACCTTTAATTTCACACATGAGCGCGTCTCTCTTTTCCCAGCACTTCTGCGCCGGGGCAGCGCGAGACCCAGGCCAGGTGTTCGAGTGAACGCTCGGCTGTTCGATGGGCAATTTCCCGCATTACTGTAATCGATAAGTTAATAACGGACAGGGTTGAGATGTTTGCCCCGTTCCCAAATAACCCCAATCAAAGGCTGCCCCTTCAATTGGGCCAATTAGAGAAATTTGCGTAACCTGAGACAGATGGAGCGAGAGCGTAGCATCCTCTCTCTGGTTTCAGCAGCACGACGTCTTTCTTTTTCCTTTCCTTTTCTCTCTGGACACACTGGCGCAGTAAAAGTTCCCCAACAGCCAAGCCAAGAAAAACTCAGTCTGCCCGTGTTCTGCAGCTGGATACAGCTGCGGTTAAAGGTTCTTTTCTTTTTAAACTTTTAAAGTTTTCCGTTATTATTATAATTTTTTTTATTTCTGTGTAATCCTTAAATACTTTACGGAAACGTACGGCAGGACAGGACACTCGTGCAGTAACTCTGATCGCACTCGGGTTCAGCCTTTAACTCCCTCACATGTACGTAAATGCCGTTTATGGGTCAAAGTTCAGGCTTGAATCCGTCATGTTGTGGTCCAGCGAAAAGAAACCTTTGATGAACGCGTTCGATTTTTTAAAAAAATATACGAATAGACAGATTTTTTTTAGCTGCTGCTGTAACTGATGGAATAGTTTACTCTAGTAAAACGTCCGCTCTAGTGTTCCGAAATGAGGAAATCGAATGCGATAAACTTTTCATCAAATTAGCTTCTTATTATTCCCTACAGTCCAAAAACACCCAGAATTTCCCCTTGGGGATCAATAAAGTATCTATCTATCTATCTATCTATCTATCTATCTATCTATCTAGAAGCCTCAGGAAATACAGGAAATAAAAGAAAAGTCTTCGCTGCTAATAATATAGCAATATAATAGCGATATAATAACGATATAATAATGATATAACGATATAATAAGGATATAATGATTTAATAACAATATAATAACGAAATAATAACGATATAATAATGATATAATAAGGATATAATGATTTAATAACGATATAATAATGATATAATAATGATATAATAAGGATATAATAATGATATAATGATAATAACGATATAATAATGATATAACGATATAATAATGATAAAACGATATAATAACGATATAATAATGATATAATAATGATATAATGATATAATGATAATAACGATATAATAACGATATAATAATGATATAACGATATAATGATATAATAATGATATAATAATGATATAATAACGATATAATGATATAATGATATAATAAGGATATAATAACGATATAATGATATAATGATATAATAAGGATATAATAATGATATAACGATATAATAATGATATAATAACGATATAATAATGATATAACGATATAATGATATAATAACGATATAATAATGATATAATAACGATATAATGATATAATGATATAATAAGGATATAATAATGATATAACGATATAATAATGATATAATAACGATATAATAACGATATAACGATATAATAACGATATAATAACGATATAATGATATAAATGATATAACGATATAATAATGATATAACGATATAATAACGATATAATAATGATATAATAACGATATAACGATATAATAATGATATAATAACGATATAACGATATAATAATGATATAACGATATAATAACGATATAACGATATAATAATGATATAACGATATAATAATGATATAACGATATAATAACGATATAATAATGATATAATAATGATATAACGATATAATGATATAATAACGATATAATGATATAATGATATAATAAGGATATAATAATGATATAACGATAATAACGATATAATAATGATATAACGATATAATGATATAATAACGATATAATAACGATATAATAACGATATAATGATATAATGATATAATAAGGATATAATAATGATATAACGATATAATAATGATATAACGATATAATGATATAATAACGATATAATAATGATATAATAACGATATAATAACGATATAATAACGATATAATGATATAATGATATAATAAGGATATAATAATGATATAATAATGATATAATAACGATATAATAACGATATAATGATATAATGATATAATAAGGATATAATAATGATATAACGATATAATAATGATATAATAATGATATAACGATATAATGATATAATAATGATATAATAATGATATAATAACGATATAATAACGATATAATGATATAATGATATAATAAGGATATAATAATGATATAACGATATAATAACGATATAATAATGATATAATGATATAACGATATAATAATGATATAATAATGATATAACGATATAATGATATAATAACGATATAATAATGATATAATAATGATATAATAACGATATAATAACGATATAATAACGATATAATGATATAATGATATAATAAGGATATAATAATGATATAATAATGATATAATAACGATATAATAACGATATAATGATATAATGATATAATAAGGATATAATAATGATATAACGATATAATAATGATATAATAACGATATAATAATGATATAATAATGATATAATAATGATATAATAATGATATAATAACGATATAATAACGATATAATGATATAATGATATAATAAGGATATAATAATGATATAATAACGATATAATAACGATATAATGATATAATGATATAATAACGATATAATAATGATATAATAATGATATAATAATGATATAATAACGATATAATAACGATATAATGATATAATGATATAATAAGGATATAATAATGATATAACGATATAATAACGATATAATAATGATATAATGATATAACGATATAATAATGATATAATAATGATATAACGATATAATGATATAATAACGATATAATAACGATATAATGATATAATGATATAATAAGGATATAATAATGATATAACGATATAATAATGATATAATAATGATATAATAATGATATAATAATGATATAACGATATAATAATGATATAATAATGATATAACGATATAATGATATAATAACGATATAATAATGATATAATAACGATATAATGATATAATGATATAATAAAGATATAATAATGATATAACGATATAATAATGATATAACGATATAATGATATAATAACGATATAATAATGATATAATAACGATATAATAACGATATAATGATATAATGATATAATAAGGATATAATAATGATATAACGATTTAATATGATATAATAATGATATAAATAAGATATAATAAATATAATAATGATATAATAAGATATAATAATGATATAAAATAATGATATAATAAAATATAAATAATAACATAACGATATAATGATATAATAACGATATAATAACGATAAATGATATAATGATATAATAAGGATATAATAATGATATAACGATATAATAATGATATAATAACATATAATAACGATATAATGATATAATAATGATATAATAATGATATAATAATGATATAACGATATAAATATAAACGATATAATAATGATATAATAACGATATAATAACGATAAAATAATGATATAATAATGATATAATAACGATATAATGATATAATGATATAACGATATAATAAGGATATAATAACGATATAACAATATAACGATATAATAATGATATAATAATGATATAATAACGATATAATAATGATATAATAATATATTGATATAATAATGATATAATAAAATAATAATGATATAATAATGATATAATAACGATATACTATAACAATGATATAACGTATAATATAATAACGAAAAATATTAAGATATAATAAGATATAACAATAATGATATAATAACGAATAAGAAAATAATATAAAATGATATAAAATGATTAAGTAAGATAAAATGATATAATAAGATTATGATATAATGATATAATAAAAAAGAATAGATATAAAAGATGATATAAATAAAATGATATAATAATGATATAAAATTAATATTATGATATAACAATATAACGAATAATAAGGAAAAAATAGCGATATAACGATATAACGCTATAACAATGATATAACGATATAATATAATAACGATATAATAATGATATAATAACGATATAACGATATAACGATATAACGATATAATAATGATATAATAACGATATAACGATATAACGATATAATAATGATATAACGATATAACGATATAATAGTGATATAACGATATAACGATATAATAATGATATAACGATATAATGATATAATAACGATATAACGATATAATAATGATATAACGATATAACGATATAATAATGATATAATGATATAATGATATAATAACCATATAACGATATAATAATGATATAATGATATAATGATATAATAAGGATATAATAATGATATAATGATATAACGATATAATAAGGATATAATAATGATATAACGATATAATAAGGATATAATAATGATATAATGATATAATGATATAATAACGATATAATAACGATATAATAAGGATATAATAATGATATAACGATATAATAAGATAAATGATATAATGATATAATGATATAATAACGATATAACGATATAATAAGGAATAATAATGATATAATGATATAATGATATAATAATGATATAATAATGATATAATAATGATATAATAATGATATAATAATGATATAATGATATAATGATATAATAATGATATAATGACGATATAATAACGATATAATAAGGATATAATAATGATATAACGATATAATAACGATATAACGATATAATGATATAATGATATAATAATGATATAATGACGATATAACGATATAATAATGATATATTAAGGATATAATAAGGATATAATAATGATATAACGATATAATAACGATATAACGATATAATGATATAAGGATATAATAATGATATATTAATGATATAAGGATATAATAACTATATAATAACAATATAATAATGATATAATAATGATATAAGGATATAATAACTATATAATAACAATATAATAACGATATAATAATGATATAAGGATATAATAACTATATAATAACAATATAATAAGGATATAACGATATAATAATGATATAATGATATAATAACAATAATAATGATATAATAACGATATAATAATGATATAATAATATAATAACGATATAATAACGATATAATAATGATATAATAACGATATAATAATGATATAATAATATAATAACGATATAATAACGATATAATAATGATATAACAATAATATAATGATATAATGATATAATAACGATATAACATATAGTAATGATAGAAAAACTATAACATATGGATATAACTATATAATAATGATATAATAACGATATAGCGATATAATGATGTACTGATATAATAACTATATAATAATGATATAATAATGATATTACGATATAATAACTATATAATATATATATATATATATAATAACGACATAACATATAATAATGATATAATAATAATAATGTAGTGATATAATAGTGATATAATAATGATATGTTATATAATAATGATTTAGTGATATAATCCGCATGTTCGAGTTCCAATCGTTCATCCTCAGTCTCTCTCTCTCTCTCTCTCACACACACACACACACACACACACACACAGACGTAGAGTTTTACATAAAGTTAATGTACGAATCCTAATCACGGAACATGTAAGCGATCTAATAAAAAAAAATTTTGTTCCAGGAAAAATCAGGTAGTGTCAGTTTCACGTTTACGTTCACGTGTACTCGGGAGTTTCGCTTTTATTTTAAATGACTCATAATCTGATTTTTATTGCTTTGTGTTCGAGCAGCTCCCAGGATTCATTTCATATTAATTCTAAAGCGATCTGCTCCATACATCACCGAGTCACAGCCATATATTCGGGTCGCTGCAGCGGGACGTCTCGGGCAGGAAAGAGGAAAAGTGTAATTAATGTACTTTTCTGCGAATTGACTCACTCTGAAGCTGAAGTGTGTGTGTGTGTGTGTGTGTGTGAGAGAGAGAGAGAGAGAGAGAGAGAGAGAGAGAGGGACGTCGAAGTCTGACGGATTCAGCCGAGCCGTACGGACTTTCCCCCTGCACAGCTGCAGAGCGTTGGTTCATGAGCTTCCGATTTGGGAATTCTGTTTGATGTGTTCCTACCGCAGGAATTGCCAGGGATTTGTGGCTCTTCGGAAATCATCCACAGTTTATAAAATAACCTGACAGTGCTCGTTTCTTTTCTCCCAGACCTCGTCTTCTCCTGGAGCTCTGCTTAACACAAAAACCAAGACTTTAAATAAGCCTTCACTCATCCTGCATCAACAGCCAGGCCAAGATCGGCGTGTGTGTGTGTGTGTGTGTGTGAGAGAACCCATAAGAAAAACATTAGTGCAAATGAAACGTTCTCATCTGATGCTGTAAGGATGACAGCGGTCACGTTATCGTTCCAAACCTCACGTCTAAACGGGCGTAATGCGTATTTGATTACGCCTCATTAATACGTCATAACGTTATTAATAAAGGTGGAAGAGAAAACACACCCTCATGCGCTCCACACCGATCATCTCCAAAGATCTCCGCCGACTTTTACTCGTACATTCGGGCTTTTTTCTTACCCTTCCCTTTTCTTTTCTTTTTGAGGGGGGTGTGGAGGAGGGGGGGGTTTGATTCATGTTCATGACTTTTCATCCCGAAGAAGAAAAGACATCCTTCTTGTACGAGATTATACATCTGAGACCAGGAATGGAACAAAGTTGGCCTTTTGGAGGTCAGCGCCGCCGATGAGATCCCTCGCTCCACGCCCACCTCGTCCTGCGTTTCATTTTACAGCAATATAAAACAGGGAATTCTGCCCAAGAAAAACCCACCCGAGGTGTAAGAGCTGGAACATGTCTACATGATCATACCACATGACGTGACAAATAATTCATAATTCAATAGTCCAGTTATTTACTTCTTCTTCTATTTTTTTGATTCTTATCTGATGCAGCGGTCAGAAGCGGCTCATGGGTGTAGATTTTGGTTTTTTAGGACGACGTTAATAAAGGCAAAACTAAATGATGTGGAGAGGCGATCAGGCTTGATCTACGCCGAGGACACGATCTAGTGAACTTTCACATTCGGCCAGTAAACGTACCGCCGTTCCCCCTTTTACTGCGGCGTTCAGGTGCCACACGTCCTTCTGTAGACACTGACCCATGATTCATCTCCAACGAGAGTCTGTCGCTCTGAACCACTGTCAGGAGCATAAACATTAACCCATCCAAAAGACATGAGAGAGAGAGAGAGAGAGAGAGAGAGAGAGAGAGTTAGGGGAGAGAGAGGGAGAGAGATAGAGATAGAGAGAGAGAGAGAGAGAGAGAGAAAGAGCGAGAGAGATAGAGATAGAGTTAGAGAGAGCGAGAGAGAGAGAGAAAGAGCGAGAGAGATAGAGTTAGAGAGAGGGAGAGAGAGAGAGAGAGAGGGTGAGAGAGAGAGAGAGTGAGAGAGAGAGATAGAGATAGAGTTAGAGAGAGGGAGAGAGAGAGAGAGAGAGAGAGAGAGAGAGAGAGCAGAGAGATAGAGATAGAGTTAGAGAGAGCAGAGAGAGAGAGAGAGAGAGAGAGAGAGAGAGAAAGAGCGAGAGAGATAGAGATAGAGATAGAGAGAGAGAGAGAGAGAGAGAGAGAAAGAGCAGAGAGAGAGATAGAGAGAGAGAGAGAGAGAGAGAGAGAGAGAGAGAGAGAGAAAGAGCGAGAGAGATAGAGATAGAGTTAGAGAGAGTGAGAGAGAGAGAGAAAGAGCGAGAGAGATAGAATTAGAGAGAGGGAGAGAGAGAGAGAGAAAGGGAGAGAGAGAGAGAGAAAGAGCGAGAGAGATAGAGATAGAGTTAGAGAGAGGGAGAGAGAGAGAGAGAGAAAGAGCGAGAGAGATAGAGTTAGAGAGAGAGGGAAAGAGCAAGAGAGACAGAGTAGAGAGAGAGAGCGAGAGAGATAGAGATAGAGTTAGAGAGAGAGAGAGAGAGAGATGTTGTGGGCTACTA
>CM022755.1:1190028-1200028 GCA_012411365.1 Ameiurus melas | reverse complement strand
AGAGAGATAGCAGAGAAGAGTGTGTGAGAGGAGAGAGAGTGTGTGTGTGTGAGAGAGAGAGGTAGTGAGAGAGTGTGTGAGAGAGAGAGAGAGTGAGAGAGAGAGAGAGAGAGAGAGTGTGTGTGAGAGAGAGAGAGAGAGAGAGAGTGAGAGAGAGAGGAGTGTGTGTGAGAGAGAGAGGTGTGAGAGAGAGTGTGAGAGAGAGAGAGAGAGAGAGAGGAGAAGAGAGAGTGAGAGAGGTGAGAGAGAGAGAGTGTGTGTGTGAGAGAGATAGCAGAGTGAGAGAGGAGAGAGAGAGTGTGTGTGAGAGAGAGAGATAGCGAGAGAGAGTGTGTGAGAGAGAGAGAGTGTGTGTGTGAGAGAGAGAGATAGCAGAGATAGATAGCAGAGAGAGTGTGAGAAAGAGAGAGGGGAGAAAGAAAGAAAGAAAGAAAGGCTCAACAATTAAAACAAAGAGAATGTTTACAGAACTCGTTGTTTAATCCGAGTCAGTCTGACTCTCAGCCCTGCCTCTGACTCGGTTCTGTGTGTTTTATGAGACAGTTTTCTCTCCGCTGGTGTTTATGTGGAAAAGTAGCAGAGTGGAATAGCAGAGAGGATTTTCCGGCTCCCAGTCGGTTTGATGAACGGCCTGGACGAGAACAGTGGCGTTTCACTGCGAGAGAGAGAGAGAGAGAGACAGAGAGAGAGAGAGAGAGAGAGTCTGAAGGTGAGAATTGGTCACGGTGAGAATGTTGAGCGTTTTTCTGTCTCTCAGTTGAAGACGCAGCTGATGAATGCCTGACGCTCTGAGGAGATTCCCGCTGCTCCTGCTCCCGTTAACTCCGTCAGAACATTCCACACCGACGCCTGCAGACGTTTCCCGCTCCGGTTACCATCCGTTACTCACGGTTACGAGGCGAAGCGGTGAAATAACGCAGATTAATACGTCGACGACTCCACTTACACCACTTACCATTTTTATACCATTCATTTATCTTCGTGTGATTTTCATACACTCCATTTACGATCCAGACGCATCGGTCGCTGACGTTTCACCACGTGCACACGTGGGTCTAAGCGTCTCTACAGTAAAATTGGGCTTTTATCCAAAGCGCTTTACTCTGGTTCTCATCCACCCATTCACACTCACACACACACTCACACTCACACACACACACACCAATAGTAACCAATGGTAGCAGAGCTGCCATGCAAGGCATGTGGAGTCACGTGGAGTCACGTGGAGTCACGTGGGCCAGGAACCGAACCGCCAACCCTACGATTAGTGGACACCCCGCTCTACCACCTGCACCAAAGCCGCCCCTCCATCTAAAATGTGCAAAGTCCAGCTACATAAACGTCATTGCTTATAACACTCCTGAGAAGAGACTAACACCACGTGATGGTGGTCACCTTCCAACGCTTCGCCGTTAGTCGTTACTTTGCGGCTACAAACAAGACGATTCAAAGCGGTGGCGTTTTGCTCCGTGGCGCCGCTTCACATCTCCACCCCTGACTCGTAGAACTCGTACTTCTCCGACTTTCATTCATCTTTAAACATTGTTTAAGCCATGTCGTCAATTCGCTCCTCAGACCAGAGGAAATAACCTCCCTGGTCCAATCAGCTGCCATCAGCTACCTCATTTACATACAGATGCATGCGATTGGCTGAAACTGAAGGTTCCTGATTAGAACAATGGAGTAACTATACTCCAGCTGGTGTTTCTGGACGCTGCGGAGATTTTTTCCCAGGTTCCCCGTTCTGCGTTCGGAGCACAGACGACATTTAACGACCCCCCGAGCTTAAACTGACCGGTAGAGCGACGCTTCTGTCTTTAAGTAATGTCGATTAAAATAGACCTTAAAATGGGCAATCTAAGAGGTTGTACCATTTATTTGCGCATTATCCTTTATGTATCGATGAGGTTTAGGCGTAGTATCGGTTCTCTGAGGTTTAGTATCGGTTCTATGAGGTTTAGTATCGGTTCTCTGAGGTTTAGTATCGGTTCTATGAGGTTTAGTATCGGTTCTCTGAGGTTTAGTATCGGTTCTAGGATGTTTAGTATCGGGTCAATGAGGTTTAGGTTTAGTATCGGGTCTCTGAGGTTTAGTATCGGTTCTATGAGGTTTAGTATCGGTTCTCTGAGGTTTAGTATCGGTTCTAGGATGTTTAGTATCGGGTCAATGAGGTTTAGGTTTAGTATCGGGTCTCTGAGGTTTAGTATCGGTTCTATGAGGTTTAGTATCGGTTCTCTGAGGTTTAGTATCGGTTCTAGGATGTTTAGTATCGGGTCAATGAGGTTTAGGTTTAGTATCGGGTCTCTGAGGTTTAGTATCGGTTCTATGAGGTTTAGTATCGGTTCTCTGAGGTTTAGTATCGGTTCTATGAGGTTTAGTATCGGTTCTCTAAGGTTTAGTATCGGTTCTAGGATGTTTAGTATCGGGTCAATGAGGTTTAGGTTTAGTATCGGGTCTCTGAGGTTTAGTATCGGTTCTATGAGGTTTAGTATCGGTTCTCTGAGGTTTAGTATCGGTTCTATGAGGTTTAGTATCGGTTCTCTAAGGTTTAGTATCGGTTCTAGGATGTTTAGTATCGGGTCAATGAGGTTTAGGTTTAGTATAGGGTCTCTGAGGTTTAGTATCGGTTCTATGATTTTTAGTATCGGTTCTATGAGGTTTAGTATCGGTTCTATGATTTTTAGTATCAGTTCTATGATGTTTAGTATCGGGTCTCTGTGGTTTAGCGTTCGTCCTGCATTAAATTCCCTTATGCAAACCAGACGAGGACGTGGTCACTAAAAACAATTCAGAACTGATCTATCGCTGACATTTTCCAACCACCACGACTCCAAACCACATGTCCTTCTCGTAAAAAGTCCTGTCCAGCTGAACGTGTACTCCGTCTTCCTCAGTTCTGTCCAATTATTTCACACTGGAGCGTGTAAATACTCTGGAGGAGAGACAGGAGGAGGAGGAGGAGGAGGAGGAGGAGGAGGAAAGTATGAAGGTCCGCTGGGGAATAAACCTCATCTCAGTCTAAAGACTTCATAACCTTAACCTTAGGAATTACAAGAGAACGGTCTCGCATTAGCTGTCTGGAACATCCTTGGACCGCAGCACGGCTCAGGCTGGGTACAAATCGGAGGGGGGAGTTTAAATAAATAAATAAATAAATAAATAAATAAGAACTCAGTAAGCGACTGAAGTTTTTCCTCTCATATCTCATTGTAAGACTCGGGGATGGAAGCACCGTGTTCCGAATTGCAGCAAGATGTTGAGGGACCTGTGCGTGTGGAAAAGTACCCAAACGTCCGACTGCACACCGTGTCAATCTTCAGATTTATTACGGACGTCTAATTGATTTTATTGCGGGGGAAAGAGAAGCAAAACGGCGTGCGTCCATGTGTTTTCTGCATCGGCAAGCGCGCACGTTTTTTCCTGAGCAGTGCACCACGCCGTCGCGATGTTGTTGTCGGGAGAATTTTTCCCGCACGCTGTCTGCCATGCTACGCTTCAGCGTCATCCTCAACATTATTCTAAGTAGATAAACATAAGCGCGGCGTGTAAATCAGGATGAAGGATGTGTACGATGACGGCTGCAGCCTGCCAGGCTAGTAAGACATGTCGATAGGAAATGGATCTTAAACGGCCTGACTGGACGAATTCGTTCCGGTGGACTCGTGTCCCTTTCACGTTCTGCTCCAAAAGCACATGTGCTGTAAAGCTTAGTGTCGAGGCGCAGAGACGGACATTACGCTAAGGTGCACAGGTCAGCGTTAATTACTTTGAAGTGTGCACCGGTCGAACACTGACTTGCGTAACTGAGTTCTCACACTGTGTGTGATGAACAACTTCCCTTTCCTGCCCATACACAGCTGTACGTCTGAATGCTGGCGCTCTTGCGCTCGTAAATCAGCCCTTTGTGCAGCAGCAGGATCCAATCAGCTCCAGGTGGAGGCTCAGGGAGCGGAGTCGGGCCCGAATTCAGGGATTACGAGCCGTGCTCTGGACACCGGATCAGGCCAAAGGGCCCGAACAGTAAAACACCAGCGGACCAAGAATGGAGCCCTGAGGAACGCCGACACGCTAGACGCGCATATTTACAGATGCGTGCAGTCGAGTCGTGCCATTGCGTAACGTTCCTTTATTCTTCTTTTTCTCCTTCATGTGTAATCACACGCTCACAATAACTCTGTCGCTCCATTTCTATCACACGGTCAGATACACATACATACCGACATATTCACACACCTCTCTTCCTCCCATACACACACACACACACACACACACACACACACACACTCCCAATAACTAACCAGTACCTATTCCAAAGGGAGGAAACAGTAAAACGCAAGCGGACCGAGAACGGAGCCCTGAGGAATGCCAAAAAATGAAAAAATGCACATATTTAAAGATAAACGCAATCACGCCATCATGTCATGCTTCCTCTCATTGCCGTACACACACTATACACCCCCCTGACCCCCCTCACACCATCAGCGAGTAACATGGAAGAATACAAGCATCAGATTCCTGAACTTCATCCATAAACACGGACACACTCGCAGTAACTGTCGCACATATTTAAAGTCACGTCTTTGGATACTTTTTGCATTTTTTTTTCTTACACACCCTCCAATTCCCTCTGTCCCACACCCACGATAACATTTTTCATCCCTCACACTATGAGCCATTAAGCATTTAGCCGTTATCTAAAGGCATAAAACAGAAAGGTTTAAATGCTAGTGGACCGAGAATGGAACCCTGAGGCACACTGAAACGCTAAGAATTGCTTCTTTAAGGCTACGAAGAGTCGTGTCATCGCATACTTTTACCACATCCGTGTTTTTCTCTTACACACACACACACACACACACACACACACACACAGACACGTTCCTCCTTCTCGCACCCACAATAACATTGCTCCCTCACGCTAACATGCGGAAAAAACACACGCCGTCATGCCATCACGCCCTCCTGCTTTGTCCTTAAACATGGACGCGCTGCCGAGCTCTCAGAGCGGAGTGTGTGAAGGAGGGGTTGCTGTGGCTGGGATGTTGATGAAAAATGGCACGGGCTCATGGAATGCGATTTCAAGCTTCCACATCTGCAGGAAAGACGAAACCGGCCTCCTAATTTTACAATGATGATGTCAGCCGGCCTACATGACAGCGTGCGGCGAAAGTGCCAACTTTCTTTTCTTTCTCCCCCCCCTGTGCCCCCGCTTCCCTCCGTCTCCTCACTCTTTATGCTCCCGCTCTTGTTTCTTCTCCCCTGGTTCCTTTTCTCGGTTCACAGTGAATGATATTTTGGACATACTCTCGCGTATAGATCATGCGCTCTCGGATTCACACGGGACAACATTAGCCGTGTTTTCATATTTCATATGGACGGAGGTGGGGGTGGGGGGGTAATGGAGAGATGGTAATTTGCTGATTTTAGGAAAGAATTACTCACGTAGCGCGTTTTTGGAATGCCGCCAGCACGTCTTTACGATTAGCCGAGCCGGTGATCCGGCTGTCAGATACGAGAGGAACCTGAACGTGAAAAGGAAGTTTTGATTACAGCTGAAGGAGAAAAAGGGTCCAATTACATACTGAATTATACAGATTATGGTTGGTGTGGGGTGTTTTTTTTTGTTCTTGTTGTTTTTTTGTTTATTTTTTAAGGAAAGAGTGAACAGTGGCGTCAACATTCATTCTGCTGTCAGGGGGCACAAATTTGTACGAATTTTCTTGTAAAGAAATCATCCTAAACAGTCATACTAACCTTAATGTTTATAACTTTTATACTGGAATGAAGTCATCCCTGGATCTTGATGGAATGAAACACCCCGAGTGTTGTGCTGTTACGGGAAAATAATCAACAGCGGCACTGTGTCATGACACAGACTTACAGTTACCGACCTGAAGTGGATTCTTTTTCCAGTGTTTTATTCCTCTTACACCACAGATCATTTATCCAGAGCTTACGCTTACATGTTCACGAAGCTCGTGAGTTCCTGTTCTCGCTTACGTTATAGCAGCTATAAACCAACGCAGCTCGTCATGTGACCGAGAACCCGCGAATAAAGCCTAAACTCCTCTGTCCTGAAGATGTCGGAAAACTCGATGTAAAGTCGCAGCCCCCGGACACTGGAGACTCCTTCCATAAATCTTAACGCTCGTTTGTTTTAGTCCGCCGTACAAAGTCCCTGCGGACGAGCTGTCGCTATAGAGACGATTCAACCCTTTGATTTGTATCCGCGCTATCTTATGGATCACCTTCCGACCGATCCGGAATTCGACGCCGGCGTGGCGTAAATATCGTACGTTCTTCGTGACACTCGGTGCCGTTACGTGTACGGACACCCGAACATCGTTTACGCCTTTTCCTCCCGAGACCGCGCTGGAAATCTGCTTCTCTGTCAGCGAGTTAGTGCGGCTTGGCGCGGTCTCCTGTGGCTTCGTGACACTCAGATCTTTTCTAGTGCGCGCTGGCGTACACGAGGGGAATCTGGAGCTGCGCTGCTGCATCATGTGCACACACACACACACATACATATACATATATACATGTACATGTGGAACCTTCTCAGTTGGTTTCTATAGAACAGGGTTTTTCTTAAATTATACACACACACACACACGTATATATATATAAATATTTCTGTGTTTGGTAGAAGTTTCTTTCCAGGCCGTGGGTGACGTTTGCCACCCAGAGCAGGTCGACCCCGCCGCGAGAGCCGCAGTCTTTCACGCTGATGAGTATTCCTGTATGTTTTTCCAGTGTGAAGCCTCTTTCGCATTTTATGAGAAACAGCTTGTCTCGGGTTCTTTTCCTGGGGAAAAAAACCCCCTGATTTCTCTGCTGGGGCTGCTGTGCCATATGTGTGTGTGTGTGTGTGTGTGTGTGCGTGTGTGTGTGTTTAAAAGGAAAGTGGGGGGGGGGGGTTCATCTTAATTCCAATCAGTTCTGCTTAATAGAATAGCAAATATGTTATTTTTGTGTTGGTCGTACTGGTACCACGGCAACAAAATAAAGCCATAAATTTTTACATTTTTTTTTTAAAGGCACCTTTCATCTAAATATAAAAGAAAGATGGAAACATTTCTCTCGCGTTGTGCCAGTAGCCGAAAAGAGCGCACATTAGGGAGGGGTAAAATGGGGTTGTTGAAGGGCGAGGAGGTTGTTCCCTAAAAAATGGAGTGATTTCTTGCCAAAACGAGCAGAACGGTGAGAGCGCCGCTCTCCTGCGTACCTGCGGGGTCAGACGCACTCAGACTACGGCTTTGATCATCTCCCAACATATATATATATATATATATATTTTAACGTTGGTTATGGATGAGAAGCGGAGCAGCAGAAGAGGGATTAGATTTACATATTAAGCAGACCAACGATGGGGGGATGAAGGAGGAGAGAGGGGACGAAGGGATGAAGAGGGATTTGCATTATGGACTCCCTTCTCCCTCCCCCAAATGGAAGCATTTTACTGAACCGATTCTGCAGGGCGACTTTCAGAACCAATCAGCGTTAAAGTGGGAGAAGGAGAACCAGCACACACACACACACACACACACACACACACACACACACGGTCCAAGATTTCGCCACGGGTTTATCATCTGATTACAAAAATATTTAACAAAAAAAAAAAAAAGTCACACACACACACACACTCGTTCCTGCACGTGGCTTGAATGGACCGCGTCTTGTTCTTTATAGCAGCAGCGGTGGCTGTAAGGCAGCAGCCGGTTGCTGTAGCAACCACACACCACAGGTCAAAGGTGAGGTACCTGTGGCTACGATCTAGCGTTCATTTCTTGATTAACGTTATAGCTAAGAAAGAAAAACTAAATAAACTTTTGCAAGGTTAAATGATTTAGCGTCGAGTTTAGCACACACAAAAAAAAACGACAACTAGCGTCCGTGCTAATGACATGACGACGCTAACGACATTCTAACGGTTCATTTAAATGACTTACTTTTTAAACATTTTTTATTCATGGTTAACTTTGAATGATTTCAGTAACAGGGTTCTGAGTTACATTTTAGCACAGGATTTAGCAAAAACGCAAACGTTCGCTTGACTAGCGTCGCCATGTCGTGACCGCGTGACATTCGACACGATGAACGGAAAATGATTGTTTATTTATTTCATTCATTATCAAAAGCACAACATTTGCAAAACTAGCATCCAGGACGTGGTAATGACATGATGTCACTAATACGTGTGTGTGTGTGTGTGTGTAGAGTATAACATGAACCTAAAACATCTCGTGTACAGTGGAAAATTCCATAAACCTCCTGAGAATTCAAGGTCAAGTTTTTTTTTTTTTTTTTAAATCCCATCCTGAAATAAAGTTTGTTTAAATTTCGATCGATCCCGCGCCTGAAACCTGTGACGTCATCACGCCAGCCTGTTTACTTCCTGTTTTTTTTCCCTCACTTCCTGCTCCACCCTGACCACACCCATCATCTTGTTCTCAACGGTTCTTTTGTCTGCGTTCTCGTCTGGTCTCGGTTTTTTACATCCTACGTACTGCAGGATTCTCCAGTTCTCCTCTGTACGACCGAGAGAAGGAACCACCGAGGAACTTTACTCATTGTAAGCGTGTATCGAGGCTGCATGAGGTTTTTTCCCTCACTTCCTGTTCTGCCCTGACCACACCCCTCTTCCTTGTCCACACCTGTTCTCAGGAGTTTTTCTCTTCTGGTCTCGTTTGTTCTCCAGTTCTTGCTCGAGATCAGAATCCTCCGTTACATAAGTTCAGTTCCAGTTCTAAAACACTCTTTAACCCTTTGATCCACTGTGCTAAGCAAGAACCGTTACGCGTTAAAAAGTTTGTGGAAAAACTTCCTAGTACTTCCATCCTGTTTACTTCCTGTTTGTTTGTTTTTTCTTCACTTCCTGCTCCGCCCTGACCACGCCTCTCTTCTCGTTCTCGTGTTCTCGTTCCATCGCATCTTCCATTGTGTCAACTGGAGGCTCAATTCCAGTTTTTGGTGAGTTCTTGATGCTAACCCGAGCACGCAACGGGGATCTTTTGCTTCATCGAGACGCACAAATTAGCCCCATAAACCCGCGTGTTTTTTTTTAACGTAAGATTTTTGTCTTTTCAGTGTAAACTTAGCTTAGACCAGCTAGCACTGAAGTCGCTAGCTTGCGTCAAAGTGAGATAAGCTACGCTATTAGCGTGGATTTTAACATTTCCCAGCCACTGCGCCCTCTGGTGGCTCCCCCTTATCCACACGTTATCGCGGAGTTGTGACTGGTCTTTCCACGTGACGTCAGCGGCTTCTGACTCGGAGTGGAGTATTTTTACTTCCTCCAGCAGGGTCCCTTGTTCGCCTGCCAGAAATACGGATCGATGATGTACAGCGACTTGCAGGCAAAAGAATGTTAGCGTGTTAGCGTGTTCCGCTTTCCGTCGGCGTGACGATGTAAAAATGCAGCAGAAGCGTCTCAGGCCTCAGAAAGCAGAGCTACTGCGCGGCGGTTTTGTGTTAAACGAGTAAAAATGAATGTAATGATTCGCTCAATTGAGACCGGGCGATTATGCTAATTGGCTAAGCGTCTGGCTACACTCGTTTTTTTCCAGAACGGACAGATCGCGGCTCAGAGGAACGAAAACCTCAAATGCAGAAGATAAACATCCTGAAGAGAGAGAAAAAGTGGTGACAGTAAAACTCCACCGCCGTCTCTCCATCTGCAAACCACACACATCCGTCTCTTTCTCGCTCTCTCCCTCGCTCTCTCTTTCTCTCAATTCCCCACGACTTTCTCTCTATCATTCTCTCTCCCTCTTTCTTTCTTCCCTCTCCCTCTCTCTTACAATTGATCGTTTTCTATTGAACTTTTTCTTCTGTTTTTCTTTCTCTACCTTTTTTCTATCTCTCTCTCTCTCATATTCTCATGTCTTTCTTTCTTTCTTTCTTTTTTTGTCTCTGTCCCCTTCCATCCTCCCTCTCTTTTACTGAGTCTGTCAATCACCATCCTCCTGTCATCTTCTCTGTATTTTTTTTATATCTT
>CM022755.1:1182528-1185028 GCA_012411365.1 Ameiurus melas | reverse complement strand
GTGAAACATAACAGGATATTTCTATCTCTCTGTCTTTCCCATCTTCCGCTCGGAGCGTCTGGAGAACACGTGGAACGCGTCCGTTTAGCCGTGTAAGTGTTACTAACGAGAACCCGCTACTTCTATTCCTCGCTCTCTCATCCTCAATTCCTCTTTTCTTTTTTCTCTCTGTCATCGCTGGAAGAACGGCAGAGTTTTCTCCTGTTTCAGAGAGAGAGAGAGAGAGAGAGACAGACAGACAGAGAGAGAGACAGCGAAAGAGAGAGAAAGAGAAAGAAAGAAAGTGTGAGAGAGAGAGACAGAGAGAGAAAGCGTGAGACAGTCAGAGGGAAAGCGTGAAAGAGACAGAGAGAGTGTATGACAGTCAGAGTGAGAGTGAGACAAGCACAGACAGAGAGAGGCAGATAGAGAGAGTGACAGGCAGAGAGAGAGTGAGACAGTAAGAGATAGAGAGAGAGTGAGACAGACAGAGAGAGAGACTGGTCGAGGGAGAGAGGGAGACAGGCAGAGAGAGTGAGACATGGTAGAGAGAAAGACTGGTAGAGAGAGACTGAGACAGGCAGAGAGAGAGTGATACAGTCAGAGAGAGTGAGAGACAGGCAGAGAGAGAGACTGGTAGAGAGAGAATGAGACAGGCAGAGAGAGGGTGAGACAGGCAGAAAGAGAGAGAGAGAGTGAGAGTGAGACAGGCAGAGAGTGAGAGTGAGACAGTCAGAGAGAGTGAGACAGGCAGAGAGTGAGAGTGAGACAGTCAGAGAGTGAGAGACAGGCAGAGAGAGACTGGTAGAGAGAGAATGAGACAGGCAGAGAGAGGGTGAGAGGCAGAGAGAGAGAGAGAGAGGGAGAGAGAGAGAGAGAGACAGGCAGAGAGTGAGAGTGAGACAGTCAGAGAGAGAGAGAGAGAGAGAGAGGGGTCAGAGAGAGAGTGAGACAGGCAGAGAGAGAGTGATACAGTCAGAAAGAGAGATTGGTAGAGAGAGAATGAGACAGTCAGAGAGAGAGTGATACAGTCAGAGAGAGAGAGAGACAGGCAGAGAGAGAGTGATACAGTGCAGAGAGAGTGAGAGACAGGCAGAGAGAGAGTGATACAGTCAGAGAGAGAATGAGACAGGCAGAGAGAGAGTGATACAGTCAGAGAGAGTGAGAGACAGGCAGAGAGAGACTGGTAGAGAGAGAATGAGACAGGCAGAGAGAGAGTGATACAGTCAGAGAGAGAGAGACAGGTAGAGAGAGAGACTGGTAGTGAGAGAATGAGACAGGCAGAGAGAGGGTGAGACAGGCAGAGAGAGAGAGAGAGAGAGAGAGAGAGAGACAGGCAGAGAGAGGGAGAGACAGGTCAGAGAGAGAGTGAGACAGGCAGAGAGAGAGACTGGTAGAGAGAGAATGAGACAGTCAGAGAGAGAGTGAGAGTCAGAGAGAGAGAGAGAGAGAGAGAGAGAGAGAGGTCAGAGAGAGAGAGAGAAACAGGCAGACAGAGAGACTGGTAGAGAGAGAATGAGACAGTCAGAGAGAGAGAGAGAGAGAGACAGGTCAGAGAGAGAGTGAAACAGGCAGACAGAGAGACTGGTAGAGAGAGAATGAGACAGTCAGAGAGAGAGTGAGAGTCAGGAGAGAGAGAGAGAGAGAGAGAGAGAGACAGGTCAGAGAGAGAGAGTGAAACAGGCAAACGAGAGACTGGTAGAGAGAGAATGAGACAGTCAGAGAGAGAGAGAGAGAGAGAGACAGGTCAGAGAGAGAGTGAAACAGGCAGACAGAGAGAGACTGGTAGAGAGAGAATGAGACAGTCGGAGAGAGAGAGTGAGACAGTCAGAGAGGGAGAGAGAGAGACAGGTCAGAGAGAGTGAGACAGGCAGACAGAGACTGGTAGAGAGAGAACAGGCGAGAGAGAGGGGAGAGAGAGAGAGAGAGAGAGAGAGAGAGAGACAGGTCAAGAGAGTGAGACAGGCAGACAGAGACTGGTAGAGAGAATGAGACAGGCAGAGAGAGAGAGGGAGAGAAGAGAGAGAGAGAGAGAGAGAGAGAGAGAGAGAGAGAGAGAGAGAGAGAGAGAGAGACCGGTCAGAGAGAGAGTGAGACAGGCAGACAGAGACTGGTAGAGAGAGAATGAGACAGGCAGAGAGAGAGAGAGAGAGAGAGAGAGAGAGAGAGAGAGAGAGAGAGAGAGAGACAGTCAGAGAAAGAGTGAGACAGTCAGAGAGAGGAAAGAGAGAGAGAGAGACAGGTTGAAGAGAGTGAGACAGTCAGAGAGAGAGAAGAGAGAGAGGTGTCGAGAGAGAGTGAGTCAGGCAGACAGAGACTGGTAGAGAGAGAATGAGACAGGCAGAGAGAGAGAGAGAGAGAGAGAGAGAGAGAGAGAGAGAGACCGGTCAGAGAGAGAGTGAGTCAGGCAGACAGAGACTGGTGAGAGAGAATGAGACAGGCAGAGAGAGAGAGAGAGAGAGAGAGAGAGGGGAGAGAGAGAGAGAGAGAGAGACAAACAGAGAGAGAGTGAGACAGTCAG
>CM022755.1:1167528-1172528 GCA_012411365.1 Ameiurus melas | reverse complement strand
TTGAATGTTTATGTGAAGCAGTTTTTGAGGAGCATTAAATGTTTTTATTTATAGGTTCGAAGTTTTGTTTTTACTCAAGAAGAAATCGTCGTGATATTTTTGAGGAAGATTTTCTGATTTTGAGGAATATCATGGGGTTTAGTTTTGTAATTAAATTTTCCAGAAAAAATTGATATTTTTGTCTGAAGAAGATTAATATTTTTATTTGAATTTATTCATTTATCCTAAATCTTTTTTTATTATTATTATTAAGGGCATTTATCACAGATATCGTGATATATCAAATAGTTATATAAAATTTTTTTTACTTCCCTTCTGCTTGTATTAGTAAATTTACCCACAATCCTCCCGTGCTTTATAATACACACATTTTCGATGTATAATAGTCACTAAATGCTAGTTTCGGATGTATTTACCGTATACATATATATTAATTTAACTCTTTTTTTCCCCGTCACTGCCTACTTACGCACGGTTTGTAATGGCCGCTTGGTGACATCGTTTCCTTTGCGGCTGTCTGTATTGTTCTCCGTGAGCGTCTGAGTTCCCCGAGACACGCTGATCTGATAATTGTGTTTCTCTCAGGAGCTTCACTCTAACTGTGAGAGACAGACACAAAGCAGAAACGTGCTTTAAAGTCCGCTTCAGGGGTTTTTTGGACGCGTCTGCGTGTTTGGATTGACATCGAAGACCGACATGTTTGCACCATAAGCCGGATTTGGCAGACATGGGCTCGCTGCTTCTTCTTCTTCTTCTTTGTTGTCGTTGCTAGCTTCTTCTGATGTGAGCTGACGAGAGGAATGCCATTAACTAAATGAACGCTAGCCATTCTTATGATAACGTTATGCTGCCGTTATGATGCTACGCAGGTTTGCTAGCTTAAATCTGTGCAAAGATCACTAAGCAAATAACTACGCCTGTTTTTTCGTTTTGTTTTTTAAGCAGTTTTATCAGGCAGCTAACATCACGTAATCGTCCGGAATGGGCGCAGAATCGTTACATAAGACACTTAGCTAGCGTGGAAGTTAAAGCAAATCTTAAGCATTAAAAAAAAATAATAATAACTAGCATAATCACCTAAAAGGGGTTTTAAAAAAAAAATTGTTTTGTTGTAAAAATACCATTTTTAGTTTAGCTTACTTATTAGCGCTCGCTCACGGACTCACTGGTTGAGGAACGAAGAAATAACGGAAACCAAAAATCGAAAATGTCGTGCTAGCTTGGTCTTGTTTTCGTACGTCTCCCATCCAAGAGTATCCAAACCCTGAAGTTACGATTTGCATTCGCGCTTAAATATTTTATGCTACGCGGTCCATCTGTATGCCGTACGATCGAGGTTGATGATTGGCTAATCAGATCTGTCTTTAGTACTGTTCCTATTTTAGGGATAAGTTTCTCGAAACGTTTCTCTCGTCATTACCGTATGAGCGATTCTTACGGGATAAACGATCAGAAGTGGGCGTGTCTTCGCGGCGTGCTCGTGAGACTAACAACTCACATCAACATTTCAACAAGGACTGATTGTTGAACTTTATTTTTATAAGCGCTTGTTGGGGGGGGAGGTTGGTTGGGGGCGTGGCTTGCGACGGTCGCATGACGGTAACATGTCGGCAGGCACGTAGCAGTCCTGTGAACTTCTTTAAAACACGTCTTTTTAAACGCCGTCTGTTTCATCGTTCTGCGTTTTTAAGCGTCCGGATTCAGAAAAGAGAAAAGAGCGAGCGCTTTCATCCTGGAGCTGAAGAAACGGCAGAGAAGCCTCTCTTCCCACAGGACATAACGCAATCTTTTCTCAGACATGATATGCTGCGTAGTACCTGGGGTTATTTAAGGTTACGAAAAGATCAATCATGACATGACGGATACGTGACAGAAGGCAATAAAATCCCGGACATACTCCAGGAATAATTACGTCACCCTGCCTCCACGACGTAAAGCCGTTCCAATCCGAAAAAGAGCTTCAGGCTCCGCCCCCTCGTTGCCACCTGTTGTTTAGGGGAGGAAAAAAAAACATCAGGTCCTGTTTTCCGCCGTATGGAAGCGATTAGCCTGAAATAACGACTGGATCCGTGTTGATTCCTCGGAATAGTTTTAATCGGCGCGCTGATGATCAGATGATGACCAAAAACTCTGCGGTAAACACATTCGCTCATAGCCGAACGAGTGGAAAACAAAAATCACAGATTTGATTACGTGAACCTGCCGGGCCTGCTGTGTTGACTGCAACACTTCACAGCTCATTCCTTATTTTCCCTTTGACTGTTGCTATGTTGACAAAATATTATTCCTACGAGTTATGTTTCCGTCCTTGAGAAACACAGCGAGAGAGAGAGAGAGAGAGAGAGAGAGAGAGAGGGAGAGAGAGAGAGAGAGAGAGAGAGAGAGAGAGAGGGGAAAAGAGCGAACGGCAAACTCCGAAGCATCCAGAAGTCGAACGGGGGGGAAGAGGAAGCCAGATCTATAATCACTTCCATATCTGAGCGAGCGAGAGTTCCCGTGTCGACACGAGCGCTTTCTCAGCGCCAGTCGCAAAAACGCGGTGACATCATCCTCGCACAACAAACTGTGTATTCGAGCAAACAGAGGACCGGTGCGGCCAAGACCAGCGCCAGCGTGGGCAGAAAATAGACTTCTTCTCATTAGCGAGAAAAGCCGGCTAATGACGGAACGCCGCTGTTTGCGGGTCAGCGAGCACGCTGGTTCTATTTGGTCGCTCCGTTATGTCGCTGCAGACGACTTTCTCGCCGCTCTCTTTCCTAAAACACTCAGGTGAGACAGACGTGCGTGACGGGGCGACGTGTCTTAACACCTGTAAGCAGTTACGCTACATAGAGCGTCGATCACCCTCGCGAATTATTGGCACCCTCGACGCTTAAAAAAATAATGATGATGATGATGACGCATCACAGACGGAATAACAGACATTCTGGGGTGACGGTATAGTTTAAGTCAAACACGAAAGCAGTGCTTTTGTTCCTACAAAGCACAAAATTAATGCGGCCCCTTTAAATTCTTCTCGCAGTATTATTTAGAAATGGGTGGCGACATCGGTGTAGGAGAGTGTAGCAGCGTGATGCGTGTACTAGCTTGTCTAGGTATTTGGACGCTAATTAGCATATCAGGCTAGCTTACAAACATTATGCTAGCTTGCTAGCATGAGATTTACTTCAAAAGAGAAAAGTGATTTTGATTAGTAAGAAAAATTTGCTTGTGGCGTTGGAGATTCAGCATTTTTATATGTGCGCTGGCCCGTGTGTGGGTCTGTCAGTCTTAATGAAGGAGGCGTGGTGTGTGTGTGTGTGTGTGTGTGTGTATGTGTGTGTCAGTCATAGTGATGGAGGCATGGCCTGTGTTTGTGTGTCAGTCTTAGTGAAGGAGGTGTGGCCTATGTTCCCTTCAGTTCTATTGAAGGAGGCGTGGTCTTTTCTTAATAGAAAAATAATTCATATTTGTAATATTATCGTTAATATTTGTGTTTTCTTACATCTAGATCTGACCTTAAGGAAGTATTCATGAGTTCTTTCTCCTGCTGTACTTCATACCATCATTCATACGCTAACGTTTTCACTTTTTTTTTATGCTAGCATGCCAACAAGCATTTTCTAATGTTAATGTTGAGGAGAATCTTTTCTCTCTTCGCGGCTCCCGGAGTTGCTGCCGCTCCAGTCGAGTGTATAGAGACGTAAATCAGGATAGACGAGACTTTTATGTGATGTATTCTCACAGTTCAAAGGGAAGAAACCTGTACATGAGTCTGGAGCCTTTGATATTTTTTTTTTATCACAGCTCAGGAATGCCGGAACAGTAGCTTGCACAAATCATACGGATCGTCTGGTCTGGGGAGAAGAAAAACACACGGGTAATAAATTGACTCAGGGTTAGCGAGGTTGTAGTGTGTACTCCATTTTCCTTCTGCGTGACCTCGAAAGCTCGGTGGATTTTTCTGTTAAAATACGGCGAACATGCTGAACTTTATTTATACAATGCATTGTAACTTTGTTTATAACGTAAAAATGGTGGTCGTAGTCGTTATCTAGCATTAGCTAGCATTAACTAGCGCATAGGTTAGCATAACACCCTATTATTCATCCTATAAAACTGAAATGTGAAATAAAATGGTTATTGTACTGCATTTCTGTTTTGTAACCTCGGACAGACAGCCATTTTGGAATTCGTTCCAGTTCTCAGTTTGGAGAAATCAGCTGTTTTGATGCTAATCTGAGAGCGCGAGAGAAGAGTTTTTATTAGCATTCTTTGAGAAAAAGAAAAAAAAAGTTACCAAGGAAGTTTAAAATAAAATGTGGCGTGGGACGATGTACATAAACCCTGTCGCTAAACTTTATGCTAAAAACAGGAAAAGTTGAATGCAGTTTACTCATAAACTAGCTAGCATGATAATACCTCACGTAGATCAGGAATGCTACGCACGCCACGGATATCACAGCCAAATAATATTATAATAATATACATTCATACAGGATCAGTACTAGCTGGTTTTCTTCATTTAAAGCTTTTTGTTGTGTGGGGGGACGTGGGTTTCTGGCCCAGAAATAAGCCCCGCCCCTAGACAAAATAAAGCTGTGCCTATTTTTTTTTTCCCCCTTTAAAAGTAAAGTCACGAGTGTGTCTTCAGCAGAGAGGATGAGGAACGCGTTAGAGCTATACCTCTCTGGTGAAATGATAAAGATATGAACATGTCGGGGTGGTATTCGGGGGGTAGGGGGCGGGGTGTAACTTACAGCCAAGGGGTTTCCTTTTTATTTCAGATTCATTTAAAAATGTTAATAATGAATATTCTGAGTGGATACCGGTCCCTAAACCATGCTGATGAAATGGAGTCAAATGGAAAAGAACATTTTTTAAATATATAGAAAAAAGTCATTAAAAATTACAGAATTTTATTATGTACTGTACATACAGTAGATAGATAGATAGATAGATAGATAGATAGATAATAGATAGATAGATAGATAGATAGATAGATAGATAGATAGAAGGGA
>CM022755.1:1148442-1155942 GCA_012411365.1 Ameiurus melas | reverse complement strand
CGATCTTAACGACTAACACCGACGATGCGTAATCATCCCTTCCTGCTCACGCCAATCGGAACGCTTTGGTTTATGTTATTTTGATAGAACTGTTTAAAGGTTTTTTCGGAAGTGAAGGATGATGGAACTGTTGTCGAAGCTGGACTTGGAGAACCTCGAGACCCGACGCTGCGTGCTGCAGAGTGTCAGCAAATCTGCCTGCCTTGGTAACCGTTGCGGCGTTGGAAAACATTATTGCCGCGGTTCGTTCGGCAACATCATTCTTAATGTTGTGTACCTAGAATTGTGCAACGAAACCTGAACCGAGCCGTCCTGGAGTTAATTTACATGGCTTGTGCCACCACGCTTTCTTAGTGCTTCCCGGTTTAAGCGCTGTAATTCAATTTAAAACCGGGGGAAATAAGATTCTTATGAACCGCTAGCCGCTAGCGGTGTGCGTGTCGCGGTGTGTGTGTGTGTGTGAATCATCTTTGCTAATTCTATTTCTTTTTGCTAGTTCCTTCAGCAAAATGCTTGCAAAAATATTTTGATGGTAGCAGATAAGCTGCTGTGGTGATCCGTGAGGCCGCTAACAGTTATTCACTTTAGCATTAGAATTAGCATTTTGCCGGGATTTTGCCATCATTGTGCTTGAACTGTTGCACAGAATCACTGAAACAGCTGTTTGTTGCTAGATCAGATCTGATCAGAGTCCCATTTCATTCTTGCATTTAGTTGGTGGGGGGTTGTAACGGTTTGCTCTCAGCTAGCTAATGGTCTGTTAGCTTAGCCCCTGACAAAACCTCATTCTCAAATCAACATTTGCTCTTAAAGTTTACAACTAAAAAAGGGTGTTCCTCCAGGGTGGGTTCTACTCTAGAACACAAATCTACAGAAAAAAAGATTTAAATCCAAAAGAAAAATGAATAAATATTATTCAGAACCGTTTTTTCCTGGAAAAATAAAAATAATATTCAGAAAATGTACATTGTTTTCATGAAAAATCAATCTTAATAATCAAATCTTCGTTAAAGAAATGAATCTTTCAGCAGAATTTAGTCCTCTCTCCTCTTTTTTAAAATTTCATTAAAAATATAAAGAGAAAACTTGGCGGAAAACCTATTATCACTCTGAAAAGAAGTGGAGTTACAGAATCCAGAGCGCACAGCGTGGCCATAAATCTACGCTTTTATTCTACCGAGGCGCTTCCCTAGTGACATCCTTTCTTCTTCACCAGACAAAAAAAGCGGACGGCTAAAAAGGCAGAAATGTTGTTTCTAATCAAAAGCAGAGCGACTGATAAATCTGATCCCTTTTTTTTCCTCACAAGGGGACAGATTTTTTATGCGTGTGTGTGTGTGTGTGTGTGTGTGTGTGGTGTGTGTTGGACAAGCCGAAATTTGATCCTGTCTGTGCTGCGCTAGTTAGCTACGTTTTTAAGCTTTATTCCACCTTGTGGTCAGAGAACAGCAGTGACTAGCCTGCTACGCTAAGGGAGGCTACACTGCTAGCAACTCTGACGTGTAGCAAAGATTCAGGTAAGTATATTTAGCGGGAAAAGCTACACGCTAGGCTAAATATAAACTGAAACAAAACACACACACACACACACACAAAACTTCTTCATTAAAAGACAGACTAACTGTGAGCCAGCAAGTAGCGAGCTAATAAATTAGCTAGTTAGCATGACTGGCACTGGGATGCTTTTGGAGATGATTGAATGTTTATGTGAAGCAGTTTTTGAGGAGCATTAAATGTTTTTATTTATAGGTTCGAAGTTTTGTTTTTACTCAAGAAGAAATGTCGTGATATTTTTGAGGAAGATTTTCTGATTTTGAGGAATATCATGGGGTTTAGTTTTGTAATTAAATTTTCCAGAAAAAATTGATATTTTGTTCTGAAGAAGATTAATATTTTTATTTGAATTTTATTTATTTATCCTAAATCTTTTTATTATTATTATTAGGGGCATTTATCACAGATATCGCGGATATATCAAATAGTTATATAAAATTTTTTTACTTCCCTTCTGCTTGTATTAGTAAATTTACCCACAATCCTCCCGGCTTTTATAATACACACATTTTCGATGTATAATAGTCACTAAATGCTAGTTTCGGATGTATTTACCGTATACATATATATTAATTTAACTCTTTTTTCCCCGGCACACTGCCTACTTACGACGGTTTGTAAATGGCCGCTTGGTGACATCGTTTCCTTGCGGCTGTCTGTATTTTTCTCTGGAGCTCGAGTCCCCGAGACACGCTGATCTGATAATTGTGTTTCTCTCACAGAGCTTCACTCTAACTGTGAGAGACAGACACAAAGCAGAAACGTGCTTTAAAGTCCGCCTTCAGGGTTTTTGACGCTCTTCGCGTGTTTGATTGACATCGACAGACCCATGTTTGCAACCACAAGCCGGATTTGGCAGACATGGGCTCGCTGCTTCTTCTTCTTCTTCTTTGTTGTGCGGGTTAGCTTCTTCTGATGTGAGCTGACGAGAGGAATGCCATTAACTAAATGAACGCTAGCCATTCTTATGATAACGTTATGCTGCCGTTATGATGCTACGCAGGTTTGCTAGCTTAAATCTGTGCAAAAGATCACTAAGCAAATAACTACCGCTTTTTTCGTTTTGTTTTTAAGCAGTTTTATCAGGCAGCTAACATCACGTAATCGTCGGAATGGGCGAGAATCGTTACATAAGACACTTAGCTAGCGTGGAAGTTAAAGCAAATCTTAAGCATTAAAAAATAATAATAACTAGCATAATCACCTAAAAGGGGTTTTTAAAAAAAATTGTTTTGTTGTAAAAATACCATTTTAGTTTAGCTTACTTATTAGCGGGCACACGGACTCACTGGTTGAGGAACGAAGAAATAACGAAACCAAAAATACGAAAATGTCGTGCTAGCTTGGTCTTGTTTTTCGTGCGTCTCCCATCAAGAGTATCCAAACCCTGAAGTTCGATTTGCATTCGCGCTTAAATATTTGTATGCTCGGCGGTCCATCTGTACGTGCTGATACCGAGGGTTGATGATTGGCTAATCAGATCTGTCTTTAGTACTGTTCCTATTTTAGGGATAAGTTTTTCCAACGTTTTCTCGTCATTACCGTATGAGCGATTCTTACGGGATAAACGATCAAAGTGGGCGTGTCTTCGCGGCGTGCTCGTGAGACTAACAACTCACAACATCAACATTTCAACAAGGACTGATTGTTGAACTTTATTTTTATAAGCGCTTGTTGTGGGGGTGTTGGTTGGGGGCGTGGCTTGCGACGGTCGCATGACGGTAACTAGTCGGCGACGCACGTAGCAGTCCTGTGAACTTCTTTAAAACACGTCTTTTTAAAACGCCGTCTGTTTCATCGTTCTGCGTTTTTAAGCGTCCGGATTCAGAAAAGAAAGAGCGGCGCTTTCATCCTGGAGCTGAAGAAACGGCAGAAAGCCTCTCTTCCCACAGGACACTAACGCAATCTTTTCTCAGACGATGATATCGCTCGTAGTACCTGGGGTTATTTAAAGGTTGAAAAAGATCAATCATGACATCGGATACGTGACAGAAGGCAATAAAATCCCGGACATACTCCAGGAATAATTACGTCACCCTGCCTCCACGACGTAAAAGCCGTTCCAATCCGAAAAAGAGCTTCAGGCTCCGCCCCCTCGTTGCCACCTGTTGTTTAGGGGAGGAAAAAAAAACATCAGGTCCTGTTTTCCACCGTATGGAGCGATTAGCCTGAAATAACGACTGGATCCGTGTTGATTCCTCGGAATAGTTTTAGTCGTAAGCGCGCTGATGATCAGATGATGACCAAAAACCTACGGTAACACATTCGCTCATAGCGAACAGTGGAAAACAAAATCACAGATTTGATTACGTGAACCTGCCGGGCCTGCTGTGTTGACTGCAACACTTCACAGCTCATTCCTTATTTTTCCCTTTGACTGTTGCTATGTTGACAAAAATATTATTCCCTACGAGTTATGTTTCCGTCCTTGGAAACACAGCGAGAGAGAGAGAGAGAGAGAGAAAGAGGGAGAAAAGAAGCGAACGGCAAACTCCAAGCATCCAGAAGTCGAGCAGGGAAGAGGAAGCCAGATCTATAATCACTTCCATATCTGAGCGAGCGAGAGTTCCCGTGTCGACACGAGCGCTTTCTCAGCGCCAGTCGCAAAAACGCGGTGACATCATCCTCGCACAACAAACTGTGTATTCGAGCAAACAGAGGACCGGTGCGGCCAAGACCAGCGCCAGCGTGGGCAGAAAATAGACTTCTTCTCATTAGCGAGAGAAAAGCCGGCTAATGACGGAACGCCGCGCTGTTTGCGGGTCAGCGAGCACGCTCGGTTCTGATTGGTCGCTCCGTTATGTCGCTGCAGACGACTTTCTCGCCGCGTCTCTTTCCTAAAACACTCAGGTGAGACAGACGTGCGTGACGTGCGAGACGTGTCTTAACACCTGTAAGCAGTTACGTCGACATGAGCGTCGATCGCGCTCCGTAATTATTGGCACCCTCGACGCTAAAAAAAATAATGATGATGATGATGACGTACCATAGACGGAATAACAGACATTCTGGGGTGACGGTATAGTTTAAGTCAAACACGAAAAGCAGTGCTTTTGTTCCTACAAAGCACAAAATTAATGGCGCCCTTTAAATTCTTCGCAGTATTATTTAGAAATGGGTGGCGACATCGGTGTAGGAGAGTGTAGCAGCGTGATGCGTGTACTAGCTTGTCTAGGTATTTGGACGCTAATTAGCATATCAGGCTAGCTTACAAACATTATGCTAGCTTGCTAGCATGAGATTTACTTCAAAAGAGAAAAGTGATTTTGATTAGTAAGAAAAATTTGCTTGTGGCGTTGGAGATTCAGCATTTTTATATAAAAGGCGTGGCCTGTGTGTGGGTCTGTCAGTCTTAATGAAGGAGGCGTGGTGTGTGTGTGTGTGTGTGTGTGTGTATGTGTGTGTCAGTCATAGTGATGGAGGCATGGCCTGTGTTTGTGTGTCAGTCTTAGTGAAGGAGGTGTGGCCTATGTTCCCTTCAGTTCTATTGAAGGAGGCGTGGTCTTTTCTTAATAGAAAAATAATTCATATTTGTAATATTATCGTTAATATTTGTGTTTTCTTACATCTAGATCTGACCTTAAGGAAGTATTCATGAGTTCTTTCTCCTGCTGTACTTCATACCATCATTCATACGCTAACGTTTTCACTTTTTTTTTATGCTAGCATGCCAACAAGCATTTTCTAATGTTAATGTTGAGGAGAATCTTTTCTCTCTTCGCGGCTCCCGGAGTTGCTGCCGCTCCAGTCGAGTGTATAGAGACGTAAATCAGGATAGACGAGACTTTTATGTGATGTATTCTCACAGT
The DNA here is from genome assembly GCA_012411365.1 of Ameiurus melas. Taxonomy (NCBI): domain Eukaryota; kingdom Metazoa; phylum Chordata; class Actinopteri; order Siluriformes; family Ictaluridae; genus Ameiurus; species Ameiurus melas. Next base: position 1,150,579 of record CM022755.1, on the reverse strand, counting down.
TCAAAGGGAAGAAACCTGTACATGAGTCTGGAGCCTTTGATATTTTTTTTTTATCACAGCTCAGGAATGCCGGAACAGTAGCTTGCACAAATCATAACGGATCGTCTGTGCGGGTCGGGGGAGAAGAAAACACACGGGTAATAAATTGACTCAGGGTTAGCGAGGTTGTAGTGTGTACTCCATTTTCCTTCTGCGTGACCTCGAAAGCTCGGTGGATTTTTCTGTTAAAATAGCGCGAACATGCTGAACTTTATTTATACAATGCATTGTAACTTTGTTTATAACGTAAAAATGGTCGTGAGTCGTAATCTAGCATTAGCTAGCATTAACTAGCGCATAGGTTAGCATAACACCCTATTATTCATCCTATAAAACCGAAATGTGAAATAAAATGGTTATTGTACTGCATTTCTGTTTTGTAACCTCGGACAGACAGCCATTTTGGAATTCGTTCCAGTTCTCAGTTTGGAGAAATCAGCTGTTTTGATGCTAATCTGAGAGCCGGAGAAGAGTTTTTATTAGCATTCTTTGAGAAAAAGAAAAAAAAGTTACCAAGGAAGTTTAAAATAAAATGTGGCGTGGGGCGATGTACATCAAACCCTGTCGCTAAACTTTATGCTAAAAACAGAAAAAGTTGAATGCAGTTTACTCATAAACTAGCTAGCATGATAATACTCACGTAGATCAGGAATGCTAGCGTCACGGATATCACAGCCAAATAATATTATAATAATATACATTCATACAGGATCAGTACTAGCTGGTTTTCTTCATTTAAAGCTTTTTTGTTTGTTTGTGTGGGGACGGCGGGGTTTCTGGCCCAGAAATAAGCCCCGCCCCTAGACAAAATAAAGCTGTGCCTATTTTTCCCCCCTTTAAAAGTAAAGTCACGAGTGTGTGTTCAGCAGAGGATGAGGAACGCGCGTAGAGCTATACCTTTCTGGTGAAATGATAAAGATATGAACATGTCGGGGTGGTATTCGGGGGTAGGGGGGGTGTAACTTACAGCCAAAGGGGTTCCTTTTTTATTTCAGATTCATTTAAAAATGTTAATAATGAATATTCTGAGTGGATACCGGTCCTAAACCATGCTGATGAAATGGAGTCAAATGGAAAGAACACTTTTTAAATATATAGAAAAGTCATTAAAATAACGAATTTTATTATGTACTGTACATACAGTAGATAGATAGATAGATAGATAGATAGATAGATAGATAGATAGATAGATAGATAGATAGATAGATAGAAGGGAAACTACAGATATAAGTGTAAAACGAAAAATAATAATCAAAATAATAAAGCGTTGAATTTACATGATGCATTTCTTACAGTCAGATCAAACAGTTTTTGGCCAGAAAAAAAGAAAGAAAGAAAGAAAGAAAGAAAGAATGGAACGAAGAAAGGAAACAGGACTTGATCTGGTTTTCTGGGTCATTTTTTCATGTTTACACACATTTTTGTGTTAATGGACTTTGGATGCCTTGGAGGGGTCTTGTATATAGTTCTAGTCTTTCAAATCAACACACACACACACACACACACACACACACACACACACACACGTCACTGGGCCTCTTCATGGCTCAACACACTGTTTGTTATATCAGCCCTTTTAAGTTAAACCAGCCGAAATCTCAGCGTTTAGTTTGAAATTACAGAGCTGTTACAAATAACACTTTTTTTTTTTTTTTTTTTTAACGACGGCTCCCAAAGCACAATTTGTTTTTTTGGACGCGTCTCAGATGGTAATGTAACCCTGAGCGATGTTTGGCCCCGGCTTTATTGCAGCGGGTATTAGGACCTGCCCTGCACAAATATTACATTTCCATTATTTCCTCCCCGAACGCTGGCGCAAATTGCAGGCGCTGAAAGCTTCTTCTATTCCTGCGGCCCCTGCAGCTACGGGGACGCTTTCATTTACAATTACTTACAGCCAATTAGAGCAGCGATACGTCTGCAGGACCACCGCACGCTCGCTCGCACAGAACCCGAACCATATGCGGCGAATATTGCGCCGGGATCAGAAAACCAGCAGGGAGAACCGTCTCGAGTCCCTCCGGAGGTGCGTTCTCGCGCCGTAACGCAGCTGGACTCACACCCTGACAGAGGTGCTAGGAAAGGCAATGCACTCTGG
>CM022755.1:1120942-1123442 GCA_012411365.1 Ameiurus melas | reverse complement strand
AGGTACGGAGGAAACAGAAAACAGACGGAGGTGGTAGAAATATAAAAGCGATAAACTCTTAAACTGTAGAAGAAAGATTCACAAAAGAAAAAGGTATTTGCCTTCAATACACTTTTCACGCCTCAGTATTTTCCTCCACATCTCTCTTTGTAGTTTTTTCCCTCCCGTGTATTCATTACTGTTTTGCTGCCAATTTCTGTTTGATTATTTTTGCGTATTTTCTGTTATCTCTCACTACTTTGTTTATTTTTATCATTTCAAATCTGCTTTCTGGCTTTAATAGTCAAACAAAACCAACACTACACGTGGATGCAGAAAATCAGAAAAGTGTTCTGAGACCTTTGGAAGGCAGACCGAGGAAAAGTAGCAGGAATAAACACGGTCCCAGACTGGATCCCTGAGGAACTCCGACCAGGAAGTGATGTCACAGAAGCAGAAAAGTGTTCTGAGACATTCTTGAGTGGTGGATGGAGGGAAAAGACAAGTTAAATCACACTTAGTATACTGTAGAACAATTGTGGAGCTAGAATGGAAACCTGAAGAACCTCATCCAGAAAGAGAGCCGTTCTGATGTGCTCTGATGCTTAAGAACAAGAGAAGACCTAGACTGGAACCGTGAGGAACCCTATGCAGGAAGAGATCTAGAGAAGAGTGTTCTGAGACCTTTAGAAGGTTGAAAGGACTGAGGAAAAGACGTAAAAGTGTAATGTGAAGCGTCAGAATGAGGTGAAGCCAAGAACATAGTAGGAAGCTAGAACGTGTGGCGCTAGAACGGAACCCTGAGGAACTCCATCCACGAAGTGACGTCAGAGAAGCAGTGTGATGAGTTCCTGAGACGTTTTGGAGATGGATGGGGGGAAACAAAAAGATGTAAATGGACATAATGAATTTTCTGCAACCCCAAACCTTGACCACTCTACATTTTTTTTCACTTCCAGGTGTGTAATGTAAAACTGGTGTCACGTTTGATGTCAGTGACATGTACATTCTTCACATACTGCGCTTACCTGCGTAGTTTATCGAACGATTTCAAATCTAGATCTCACGTCAGCGCCAAAACATCCCAGTCGAACTCTATAGGACCCTGACGAGCTCGCTGTCTCTCTTAAAACTTTCCGCTGTCGGCACGATTATTGTCACGGGCTGCGTCTCGAATCGAAGACTCTGGCGTTCCGGTGGGTTTGAAGGCTGCATGAGCTTTTAAATTTCCAAAGCTAGCTGCACAGGGAAAGATCTAAACTACGAGGGGTCCCAGAAGTCTCCACAATTGTTCATACTTAGTTTATATTATATTGTAATTTTCTTCAGATAGCGTTTAAGAACGCCTTCGACTAACGCCTTAACAGGAAACATGGCGAGCACATCACTCACACATCCCGGAAGGGGTCAATGAAAGCGAAACAGTGTTCTGAGACATTATAAAGGAGGATGGATGGATGAAAAGACACATAAGTTAAGCGTTAGTATGGAGTAGGAACAAGAGCGGACCTCGAGCGGAGCCCTGCGGAACTCCTGTACGCTGTGAGGTAATGAAAATAATTCACTACATGCTACATGGTGGGATCGAATCTGTAGATAAGATGAATTCCAGATCAGAATGTGTGTAACTCCTGATGCACAAATAATGTCCAGCGAACGTGTCCGAGATGAGGTTTGAACGCTTATTCACCAAAATAGACTGCACTATTGAAAAAAACAAACATGGGATTAGCATGTTAAAAGAGGCTAGCAGTAGTTTTGGTTATTAGCCAACATCCAACAATGCACAGAATGATTGTAGAACACGTCGCACCCTTGTATTTCTCATCAAAACGACCGGTTTGCTATAAAGCATGGGAATTTTGTATCACCGAGTCCTCGTAAGAGCCGTATCATTACGTCAACGCTCGGTCGGACGATGACCCCCGGCGGGATCCTCCCGGGAGCGTCGGTACTAATCGAACCCTGCAGCTGCTAATCCATGATGTCACAGCCGTCGGGTCTCTGTGTGAAACGGGATCTGCGCGCGCCGTTCGAACGCGCTCGTGGCCTCTAAAGACAATAAACAGCGTGTGAAATCTAGCGATGCACGCACACCGTACGTATTTGAGGGGATTAGGACGGAGAAAAACACGTCTAACTTCATGCCGTGACTTCAGACCTCAGGCAGCCTGACCTCAGGAAACACGGCGAGCGTGAAATCAAAATAACGCCAGTTCAAAGGAAGTGTGAAGAGCAGAAATGTGGAAAGGGTTCGTGAAGCAGGTGCGAGGGCCAAAATCGGAGATAACCATCGGATAAATAATGGCACGTGGTTTCCAATCGTTCTACACCATTTTGTCCTCCACATCCCATAACAATTACGCTTTTAATTCACCCTCGTCCACTTCCCCTCTACAGTTTCACCCTTGGTTTAATCCCTTCGCAACCTGAAGGGAGTTTCAATAAGCTAGAACGTCAAGAGAAGTTCGCTAGACGGCCGGAAGACCGGAATTAATTACCCACAAGGCACTGCTAGTTA
>CM022755.1:1093442-1118442 GCA_012411365.1 Ameiurus melas | reverse complement strand
CCGGCTCCTACGAACGAGCGCCGGCTGCTGCGGGGGGAATTTATTGTTATTTTTATTTGGTGTGTTTGGTTACCTGGATGCTCCGTCGATGACGAAGCAGAGACGTGTCATTTTCTCAGCTGCAGTAATAAACAACACCAGGCTGAGGTTAATCAGAGCCACGAAGGAGCACAGAGCGGGCTTGTCTCATCGCGTTGGCTTTAAGTTAAGCCGCCTTAACGACATGCTTAATGATGCTAACGCATGATGTTTCCTCTTAATTGTCAAAATATCCGAGGACTGTACGTACATCATGTTCGCTCCTTCTCTCTCTTTCTCTCTCTCTCTCTCAGATTATTAACTCAAACACGACCTCGGCGTCAGCGTGCACTGATTTCTGAAGCAGACCCGTGATACGCGATCCTTTCGTAAATATTTTCAAGGCGGGTTGCATCGGGAGGATTTCTGAGGAGATGTTTTGACAGCCTGAAAATGGAGTTTCAAGATTGCAACAGACGCAAAGATGTCAAGATGTGAACTCGTTTAACCCTCCTGTCGTGTTCCTTACTTAGCAATGTGCCGCCCCATCTACTACAGGCGACGCTCCTCTCCGATTTTATAGCAGTACCGCGAAACCTGGGGGACAAATCGCACGTAGTGGCTTAAACGTACACTGTGTTGAACGTTAAGCGTGTTTCAACCGCTACATCATTATCATATCTGTTGGATTATACATCATAATCTGAATTTTACTCCTGTCTTCTAACCTGCTAGCACGCTAAATCGATAGAAACTGAAGCAGACATAAACATTCATGTTGAATGGAATCAGTTTTCGCCATTTAGAACGACTCTGTGATCGTCCTATGTTTAAAAAATACCGTTAAATATTAGCCGCTGTTGCTAAACTAAATTACAGTTTATTTTTTGTCATGTGCAGTCTTTTTTTCAGTAATTCATCCACATATCTGAGGGAAATGTTGACGTTCCCGACATTTCCGCGCCCCTTTCTATCATCGCTGTGTCTTCGCGTTAGCCTGTGTGAAAGATCTGCTAGCTGATAAACCTGTTAGTCATCAGCTAGCTCGTGCTCTGTGATCATATTGTTCGCACAACTTGAGCATGAACACAAATTCATGAAATTACCGTGTAAAATGCTCGCGCTTCAACGTCACGCCGGACTTTTCCAACCAGCTAGCACGCTAAATCGATAGAAAGCGAGAAGCTAGCTGGATTGCCGATCACAGTGTGTTTTTAAGTAATGATTGGCAACACCTGTTTAGACCCCTGTAACAGGTCCCAGTAAACAACGTGCTGAAATTTCCCAGGGGCTTCGGCGGCTTTTTACGAGCCATTATCGTTAGAAATGTACGAAAGCTGTGCTGGAGGACTTTAACACACTCGTAAATTAGTACAGACACCGCTGGGGAATGTGAACAGGGCCTGCAGACTGAAAACACACACACACACACACACACAGGAGGCAGTTTGTGTGTGACGTATAACATAAATTATCTTATTTAAATACATTTAAAACTCCTGCCCTGTACAACTTTATTTCTTTTCCAGTTACCAGCAAAAATAAATGAAAGTGAACTGTCTGCTTTAAAAAAAAAAAAAATCTGTCCATTGACCTTTTTTTTTTTTTGTAGCGTAAGCTAACAGGAAGTGATCATCAGAAGGGATCTGGTCTGGAGTGTTCGCATTAATTAGCATTAGCGTCCTGCACACACTTGGCCTGCAGATGTTCCTGCATCTCTGTGAACTGAAGCACACAAAGCAAAACAAATTAAAAACACGGCGTACAGGTCACTAAACACGAAACCAAACTCGTGCACGTGTTAATCTGCGGCCTGTCTGTTCTGCAGACCTGAGATATTTATGCATTTACTGACGTTAGCGGTTGTTGTTTTCTTTATTTTTTAAAAACTGTTTGTTTGAAAATCCCAGCTGCTGTTTTTTATGGATTTCTGAAGAATGTGTTCACGTGGAGAGGAGTATAAAGTCGCTAGCTTGATTTCATACACATGCTACACACACCACGGTGACAGCATCCTGTTTAAACACGTTGACATCATCGGTGTAGCGACTGAAGCGCTCTTCCTTTCCAGACATCATCAAGTTCCTCTGAAAACCCCCTGAAGAGCTGGACAGGTTCTGCACTTAATGTTTAGCTACAATTTAATCCAGTATTTTACTGTGAGATACAACTTGGCACCATTGCTAGCTAGCTATTTAGCTATTTTCTTGTGTGTAGTGGTAGTAGTGTGTGGTAATAGTAGTAGTGTGTAGCAGTGGTGTGTAGCAGTAGAGTGTAGCAGTGGTGTGTAGCGGTGGTGCGTAATGGTGGTGTGTAGAGGTAGAGTGTAGCGGTGGTGTGTAGTAGTAGTGTGTAGCGGTGGTGTATTACGGTGGTGTGTAGAGGTAGAGTGTAGCGGTGGTGTTTAGCGGTGGTGCGAAGCGGTGGTGTGTAGAGGTAGAGTGTAGCGGTGGTGTGTAGCAGTAGAGTGTAGCGGTGGTGTGTATTGGTGCTGTGTAGCGGTAGAGTGTAGCGGTGGTGTGTAACGGTGGTGTGTAGAGGTAGAGTGTAGCGGTGGTGTGTAACGGTGGTGTGTAGAGGTAGAGTGTAGCGGTGGTGTGTACTGGTGCTGTGTAGCGGTAGAGTGTAGCGGTGGTGTGTACTGGTGCTGTGTAGCGGTAGAGTGTAGCGGTGGTGTGTACTGGTGGTGTGTAGCGGTAGAGTGTAGCGGTGGTGTGTAGCGGTGGTGTGTAGAGGTAGAGTGTAGCGGTGGTGTGTAGCGGTAGAGTGTAGCGGTAGAGTGTAGCGGTGGTGTGTACTGGTGCGTAGAGGTAGAGTGTTGCGGTGGTGTGTAACAGTGGTGTGTAGAGGTAGAGTGTAGCGGTGGTGTGTAACGGTGGTGTGTAGAGGTAGAGTGTAGCGGTGGTGTGTAGCGGTAGAGTGTAGCGGTGGTGTGTACTGGTGGTGTGTAGCGGTAGAGTGTAGCAGTGGTGTGTAGCGGTAGAGTGTAGCGGTGGTGTGTACTGGTGCTGTGTAGCGGTAGAGTGTAGCGGTGGTGTGTAGCGGTAGAGTGTAGCAGTGGTGTGTAGAGGTAGAGTGTAGCGGTGGTGTGTACTGATGGTGTGTAGAGGTAGAGTGTTGCGGTGGTGTGTAACAGTGGTGTATAGCAGTAGAGTGTAGCGGTGGTGTGTAACGGTGGTGTGTAGAGGTAGAGCGTAGCGGTGGTGTGTAACGGTGGTGTGTAGAGGTAGAGTGTAGCGGTGGTGTATAGCGGTAGAGTGTAGCAGTGGTGTGTAGAGGTAGAGTGTAGCGGTGGTGTGTAGCGGTGGTGTGTAACGGTGGTGTGTAGAGGTAGAGTGTAGCGGTGGTGTGTAGCGGTAGAGTGTAGCGGTGGTGTGTACTGGTGGTGTGTAGCGGTAGAGTGTAGCGGTAGAGTGTAGCAGTGGTGTGTACTGGTGGTGTGTAGAGGTAGAGTGTAGCGGTGGTGTGTACTGGTGCTGTGTAGCGGTAGAGTGTAGCGGTGGTGTGTAGCGGTAGAGTGTAGCAGTGGTGTGTACTGGTGGTGTGTAGAGGTATAGTGTAGCGGTGGTGTGTACTTGTGGTGTGTAGAGGTAGAGTGTAGCGGTGGTGTGTACTGATGGAGTGTAGAGGTAGAGTGTTGCGGTGGTGTGTAGCAGTGGTGTGTACTGGTGGTGTGTAGCGGTAGAGTGTAGCGGTGGTGTGTACTGGTGGTGTGTAGAGGTAGAGTGTAGCGGTGGTGTGTAAAGGTGGTGTGTAGCAGTGGTGTGTAGCGGCAGTGTGTAGCAGTAGTGTGTTCAGTCTGACGAGTCATTAAAAAATGTCCTGAAGTGATTTGGCAGTTTGGTTCCACGCCAGTAAACCACCGGTGGTCCCAGACTCTCATAAAACGTGGAGGTGAAATATGGAGGCTGGAACACCTTTTTTTTTTTTTTTTGCTTTACATCCAGCATGTGTCCAAAGCTAGAGTATAGAAATATGATTATGAACATCTGGATAAATCATCCATCATAAGTGAAATTGCTTCTGCTTCCATTCACACTCTACTCCAGGAGTTTATGAGACCTAGATCCTGTTTCTCAGGTCTAAAAGTCCCTGCTCCCATTTTAATCCTCCTCATTCCTTCCTGAGGCCTATAAACTCCACCTCTTTCATCCTGAGGCCTACAAGCTCCTCCCCCTGTCATCCGGAGGCCTACAAGCCTCCTCGTCATTCCATCCTGAGGCCTAAAATTGCCTCCTCATTCCATCCTGAGGCCTACAAGCTCCTTTTCTTTCATCATGAGTCCTACAATCTCTTTCTCATTCCATCCTGAGGCCTACAAGCGTCTTCTCCTGTCATCCAGAGTTCTACAAGCTCCTCCTCCTCCCACTCTGAGGTCTATAAGCTCTTCCTTCTGCCACTCTGAGGTCTATAAGCTCCTCCTCCTGCCAGTCTGAGGTCTATAAGTTCCTCCTCCTGCCAGTCTGAGGTCTATAAGATCCTCCTCCTGCCAGTCTGAGGTCTATAAGCTCCTCCTCCTCCCACTCTGAGGTCTATAAGATCCTCCTCCTGCCAGTCTGAGGTCTATAAGTTCCTCCTCCTGCCACTCTAAGGTCTATAAGCTCCTCCTCCTGCCACTCTAAGGTCTATAAGCTCCTCCTCCTGCCACTCTGAGGTCTAAAAGTTCCTCCTCCTGCCAGTCTGAGGTCTATAAGTTCCTCCTCCTGCCAGTCTGAGGTCTATAAGATCCTCCTCCTGCCAGTCTGAGGTCTATAAGCTCCTCCTCCTCCCACTCTGAGGTCTATAAGATCCTCCTCCTGCCAGTCTGAGGTCTATAAGCTCCTCCTCCTGCCACTCTAAGGTCTAAAAGTTCCTCCTCCTGCCAGTCTGAGGTCTATAAGTTCCTCCTCCTGCCAGTCTGAGGTCTATAAGATCCTCCTCCTGCCAGTCTGAGGTCTATAAGCTCCTCCTCCTCCCACTCTGAGGTCTATAAGTTCCTCCTCCTGCCAGTCTGAGGTCTATAAGCTCCTCCTCCTGCCACTCTAAGGTCTATAAGCTCCTCCTCCTGCCACTCTAAGGTCTATAAGCTCCTCCTCCTGCCACTCTGAGGTCTAAAAGTTCCTCCTCCTGCCACTCTAAGGTCTATAAGCTCCTCCTCCTGCCAGTCTGAGGTCTATAAGATCCTCCTCCTGCCAGTCTGAGGTCTATAAGCTCCTCCTCCTGCCACTCTAAGGTCTAAAAGTTCCTCCTCCTGCCAGTGTGAGGTCTATAAGTTCCTCCTCCTGCCAGTGTGAGGTCTATAAGTTCCTCCTCCTGCCAGTCTGAGGTCTATGAGCTCCTCCGCCTGCCACTTTGAGGTCTATAAGCTCCTCCTCCTGTCCTTACCCAAGTTCACACCAGTGAGCAACAAAGCAAGTGATTGTCCATTTTCTCAGTGCACATGCCACCGTAAAGTAAACCGATTCAGACGACTGTCTCCTGATTCCTCGGACGAATCCTGTGGTGTGTGTTCTGCACTCACAGTTTAGTTCTTATCTGCAGTTAACTCACTTTTACTGTTCGACGCATAAACACGTCTGCTAGCATTTCCATTTCCTTTGTAAGCAACCCTCGTGGGATACAAACCGCCTGGCGTTTGTGAAGACGATGCTCATGGCACTTCACTTCCCTCCATGTTTCATTCCCACTTACACACACACACACACACACACACACACACACACACACACACAAACCTGAGCATCAGGTGGAACCCAGAGAACAGGAAGAGGACTTTGGGGGATGTTTATACTGCGACGGTGTGGAGATGATAATCCGGTGCGACGCAGTGGACGGAGCGGGAGAGCCGAGCCGAGCCGAGCCGCCAGGAGCCGAGATGAATATCACGTGAGCTCCAGCTGCCGGCTGTAAATGTTTGGAGGGTGAAGGAAGGCATTAGTGCTGAGCGTTCTGGGCGACGACGATGATTCAGCCTCGTAAAAAGCTCTTTAGCCTCTAATGAAATCGGCATTGTTTACGTTTTCGGCAAAACAGGTGCAGGGAGACAAAAAAAAACTCTTGTTAAACAGCAGTGAGGCTGAATTTTCCACCGTAACTATTATTAGCTTCAATTCTCTCTCTCTCTCTCACACACACACACACACACACACCACGCTACTTTAATCCAAACCTGACCTGAAACACACACACACTCATACTGAACCGATCAGCTGCTCATGATTAAAACATGTTCCCAGATTTCCTCTGTGTGAGTGTGTGAGTGTGTGTGTGTGTGTGACTGGCACGGTCACTGCTGAAATCTCCTCTGCACCTGGTCCTCCAGAAGAAGGTGTTAAAACTGCAGGAGAGAGCGACGGAGCGATGAAGGGAGAGAAGAACTCATTAATGAACAGGTGCACACTTCAAATTAAAGCAAAGAGCACCACGTCGCTCGTAAAAAATATATACACACACTTTAAAAGCGTTTTATACGCAGCCATCTCGCTGCCTCGCGGCTTTGAAGAGCTCGACCATGTGCAGAACGTCAGCCTTGAACCCTCCCTTCACTCGATTCAGATGTGAGAAGATGGAGGTTTGCACGCTGGAGTTTCTGCTTTATTACGCTCTCGCTGCTGCGACCCGAGACTAATCGGAAAGAACCGGAAGGATCGGCGAGTGATTATTACGACCGTTGCGTTTACTGATCCGTAATTTAAACGGAGGAGAATCTTTTTAAAAGTAGTATCTTCAAACAGCGACGTTTCCGCGTCTCGTCGCTCAGAGAGCCCTTCTCTTCACTTTGCCGACACCTTGCCGTGGTGTTAGCGCCAAGCTAATACGATAGCCACACGCGCTAACGGAGGGGCGTGATTGAAACGATCACAAAGCATACGGGCAATCGGCTGGGTGTAAACCGCATCCATGCAGCGTTCCTCTTCAGGAGTTCCTCCAGCCGTAATTGGTTTGAAGAAACAGCAGTAACGTAGGCGGTGCTCTGTTCTCGAGCTGAATAAGCGAATACTTACGGAATCCACTTACGTAAAACCTCCTGTACAAATACCAAAAAAAAAACGTTGAACAATATTCCACAATTGGCTCGTTCCGTTCTACTATTCGTAGTGGCGCGCTCACTTCGCTTCTCATTTGCCGAAACATAAACGCGTCTCGCTCGTGTCGCGTCGCGAGCAGTTGCTCCGCCCCCTAGCAGCTCTTGTTTAAAAGTCGATGACTTCCGGCTGCGTTCTTGCTGACGTGAGCTCTTGAAGCGCGTTCTTTCGATGGACCTTCTGGAGGGTGGTTGGATTTTCCGTTGAAAATGAGCTGGGTTTTTTTTTTTTTGGTTTGTTTACTCTTTTATTTGAAAACTTCTTACTTGTTTGCGAATTTCCCTGCGGGAAGCCATTTTGCACTCGGACAAATTTGAAGACCGGGTCAGAAACGTGAACACGAACAACTTCGGCGACTCCTAGGTATCTAGCTCCGCCCACACATCCCTGTGCGGTTCTCTGGGTGTCCGGCGGGAAGGGAAACCGCTGCGAATTCTGCACCGTCGCTTGGTTACGATGCCACTCAGGATCGTCAGCAATGACGCTAATGTGTATAAAGTCTACTGATTTCTCACATTCTCTTAGAAATGACATGAACATGACACGGGTTCTGTTCCACTGAGAGCTGCTCGAGGTGACGAGGACATCTAGTGGAGGAAATGAATGAATGTGTGTGTGTGTGTGTGAGAGAGAGAGAGAGAGAGAGAGAGAGAAAGCGAGATAGACCAAAGACACAGGAGAGTGTGACTTTCTTTCCCAAAACAAGACGAGCCGAGTTGATGGACAGAGCGCCGCCGTAGGTTTCGTCCCGATACACTGGACCCTTTGTTAAAGGTTTTGTTATTGTTATTACTGCGGCTCGATCACGGGGAGCACGAACACACCCTGCTGAAACACACACACACACACACACACACACACACACACACACACACACACACACACTGCAAGATGTTTATTAACACCGCGGGCTTCTGAGTGATCCTGACACATTCCTTACATATCACGAAAAGTTCAAAGTAGAACCTTCTTGGAAGATAAGAACCTGCAATTATCCGGTAGTAGAACCCCTGAAGAACCCTGTATTTTAAGTGCCAGGAAGCTAACTGTTAAACTCCTGTCAGGTTCTAGGTATCAAGATGAAAATAATCAGCAACAATCTGTAGCGCACACGTACCCAGTTAATACACTCGCTCTTCTGGGGGGAAAAAGGGTTCTTCAAGAGATAATTAAGTATTCTTAGCTTTAAAGGGGAAAAAAAAGTGTTCTACACAGACTGGAACGTGTTCTGTTGGGGAAACACTCAGTTGTATGGTTCTACGTAGCACTGAAGAGTTTAGTTCTTTGGATAATCATGGGTTCTTTACTTAGAACTTGTACCATACTCAGGTGTACACTCTTAGAACATTTAGAAACCTTAAGGGTTCTTCGGTTATCCCTTTGACCCCTTAATAAGGTGTTCTTCTGTCAGAAATGGTTTCAAATAGACCCCCTTTTTTTTGGAAGTAAGTGTGCTATGCTTTTTTGAAAGGGTTCTACTTGGATTGGGGACATTTTATTGAGGAAGAACTGAAGGAATGTGTAGACCCTGCATTTTTATTAAAAAAAAAAAAGCGTCCTTCAAATGGGTTCTTTAAGGTTTCATTGGATAATTAAGGGGTTTTAGCTTAAAATAAAAGGGTTCTGCTCAGATCGGGAACCTTTCTGATAGGAAAACCTTCCACTGTTGAGTTCTACATAGAACTATTAAGAGTTTCTCCACAGAGGAAAACCAAGGAACCTTAATTGCTCAGCTAATGCACACACTTTTCAGAAAAGGGTTCTTCAAGGGTTCATTGAGTTCCTACATTCCTAAAGAGGGTTCTACATGGATTGGAATCCTTCCTCCAGAGTGACAACTCTTAACGAAACACTGTTAAAAGTACAGGTGTCAGGTGACAGCAATGCATTCTGGGTAACTTGTCCCCACTGAAGTCCATACTGAGGTCCCGCTGAGAGGAAGTGGGCTCAGCGTCTGCGTGCTTTTCTTCACCTCCGGCCTCCTCATCAGTCCATCGGTTCCACCGAGACGAGACGTTCGTTTATAAACCGTGACCGACGTGACAGCTGTGATCGTCATGGATACCGAGTTACAGGCTGATACCGGATAAATCGCTGAAAGTCAGAAACGTCAAAGTCGATCGTCGTGAATGAGATTAGAACCACATGACGGCTGTACACTTGTGTGTTAAATGAGCTGTACGAGCCGTTACTATGGACACGATAACGTATCAGAACGAGTGCATTAATATAAAAATGCGCTACTCTCTGAGCCGCTGTTGTAGAGAATTAATCACCGCCTTCTGACCAATCGGGACGCAGAACTCAGCAATGTGTGAGGTCTTGCGTGTGTTTACGCTGCTTGTGTTTTATATATATATATATATATTTCCGTTTAATAATCCTCGTTATTGCATCAATATCAGAGTGAAATTAAATCATCGAATTATTTGCGGTTTGATATAACTTTCAGTTTGAGTTAGGGGATTTTCGTATGATGGACGTTCCGGCGCGATTTCCCACGTTTCAGCCGGACTCAAGTAAAACAAGGCGAAATGAAAACGAGGAGAAAGAGAATCGTTCCGTCGCGGGAGAGAAGTGGAAGACAAACACGAGTCACGCAGAGACGCCGAGCGGAGTGTTATTGCTTCATCTCCTGCCTTTCTGTTCATCACACACTCCAGCTGAAGGGGAGGCCTGAAGGACAGGAGCGATGGAGTGGTGGAGAAGAAGAAGAAGACGACGAGAGGAGAGCTAATCGAGAAAGCAAAGCCAGAGCGAGAGAGATTGAATGATGGAGTTCCAGCAGAGAGAAGAAATGAAACATCTCGTGTTGACTTTGTACTTAAAAAGAACCTCATACGCCACACGTGTGTGTGTGTGTGTGTGTGTGTGTGTGTGTGTGTGTGTGAACCTTAGAAGATACTAGAAAGCTCCTATATTAGGAACATCACTCACCGATATTAGCAAGAACACCCTCTAAATGTATATATTAGCAAACGATTAGCAAGACTTTAAATATTTCAGTATAAGCAAGATATTAGCAGCCTCTTATATATTAGCATGATATTATCAAAGTTTCATGTATTAGCGAGATGCTAGCATTGTCCCACAGGTTAGCAAGATGTTAAAAAGCTGAATCGCCCATGTTAGCGACGTGTTACATATTAAGCTAGACCTGGCCCCAGGACGTTAGCCATTAAGATGTTGTTTCTTCATATCAAGATATTAGCATTAACGCACGTAACGTGATAACCGAGCAAAACACCTTGTTTACAAAAAACGTCGGCAAGATATCGACAGCTTTTGTATATTAGCTCCAACTTGGCTTTAACTAGCATTAATGCTAGCACGATACGGGCAGGAACAGAGTAAGAATATTAGCGGATCCTTAAACGTTATTAAAAATGCGCTGTTCGTTTATACGTTAGCGTAATATTCACGGCAGCGTATGAGCGAGACATTCGTTGGCAAGACATGAATCAGTGTTTATATTTGAAAGATCCTGGGAAGTGATTATATGCACGATTTTAGCATTACCGTCCCAAAAAGTATTCGCTAAGTGTATATTAGATAGCGTTTAGAACCTTACTGAGATGTTAGCAAGAACCTAGCATTAACTTTAAATAGCAAGAATAGAACATAAATCTGTATGAGACCTTATCGTATATATATTAGAAAGAAACCGAGGGTTATTAGCAAGAATTTCACATGAAGTTATTAGCGAGATATCAACTAGCTCATCTTGATTAGTCAGAACGTAAGGTTTTGTGAATTATCAAGACATCAGCGTGAGAAAAAAAAACGCATTTGTTAATCATGCTAATTACGACTGACCAAATAGCTTTGAAGATTATTAAAGACTATTTTTAGTTTGAACTTAATGTATTTGGCTTTGAACCGGAAAAAAAGAACTGACGCTAAATCCAAGCTCTTAAAGAACATTAGCACTGATTAAAAACAAAAGAGTACCTTGTCTTTTTTTTTTCTTCTTCTTTTTTTTTTTAAAGCACCGTAATCGTTTAATCATTAAAATTTTGAAGATAATTTGAACTTTTGACACTTTGGATGATTTAAATCGCCGATATTTTCATGTCCTCGCTCTGAAACACAGTCGAGTGTTTGGATTAGTTAGTGAGAAAAAAATTTATGGCTTCAGCCTGAGGGTTTTAAATGATGTGTCTTGTGTGTGTGTGTGTGTGTGTGTGTGTGTGTGTGTGTGTGTGTTTAAGCGTGAATGTGAGCGGTCGTGTGTATGTTTTTCTTCTTTAGAAACTCGGGTTATTAAAAAATATGTTTTTGTGTTTTTTTTAAAGTGAAGGAGATGTCAGTCATGGATTACACACAGCACACATCGTTTAACATCGTCCTTCATCTAATACAACGTCCTATTCATCTGTGTGTGTGTGTGTGTGTGTGTGTGTGTGTGTGTTTTAGACATGCCTCTGCAGGTAGGTTATGTTCCATCTCCTGCTGTCCGTTACCGCGCGGCGTAACAATAGCAGTGAAACAAAATAACTTTTTCCTGCTTGGAGAATAACACGACCAGCTGCTTTTCTTTATTAATCCTACATTTTTGTAGAAGTTTTCGAATTTTTTTTTTTTTTTTTTTCTTCTTCAGCAGGACAGGAGCACCCTCGTTCTTGACCTCGACAGTGAAGAATAACGTAACTGAACCTTCAGGCTCTGTACAGAGTCGTATCGTCTCCTCTCGCTAGCAGAGAAAAGTAACACACATCCATCAGCTGTCGTGTACAAATATTAGCAAGAATCCGGCTTTACCTTATCATATTACCAAAGACCTCAGCGAAACATTTCATACGGCGCGTACAGTATTAGCAAGACTTAACAAGCGGTCCCTTCGCAAGCATTAACTTAGCAGTGATTAGCATTAACTTAGTAAAAAAGCTGTCAGTAGACGAGCGTCGCTAACTTTTTAGAGGAAATTTTTCTTTTAGAAAGCTAGAAACATTAACGATGTGAGAATCTGGCTACAAATTAGCAAGAACCTGAGCAAGATATGAGCATGAACACTGTAAATAACAAATCCTAGCAAGCTCTTACATTCTACATTAGCAGCTCACACTTTTAATCATTTAGCATGCACCTGACTTTAAATGTCATCTTGAGCTAGCATAAAATCCCAAAATTACAGGACTAGCATAAACTTACGAAAGAATTTGTAAGTAGTAATTATAAGCGGGGAGACAGGCAGTAACTTATTACATTAACAGATAAATCTCTGGTTTAGTTTCGCTCATCCAGGCACGTACCTTTTTGAACAGGTGGACAGGTAAGCACCTTTCGCTATTAATTCGCAACTTTTTCATTTTTTTTTTAAATCAAATCTAAACTTGCGTAAGATGGCGGTGAATTCTGGGCAAGTTCTGATCCTGAAACAGTAATGAAAGATGTTGAAACCCTTGAGATGATGTCTGGGATTCCCCAAAGGGGAAAAGCCAAGGGCAAGTACACAAAGGCGTGCTAAAGACAATATTGGGACAAGACCTTGGTTTGCTTGGTTTATTCCTTTCACTGCAGCTTCTCAAGGTATCACTGCCCTCTAGTGTATGGTTCTGACCCGCTACCCAGAAATCTGTCACTTTCTAAAAATGTACACACACTTTTTCTATTATTTGCGTGTTAGAATTACACTCTTTATTACAAACGCAGATGTTCAGATCGACTACGTGGCTGTAATGGCATTCTACTGCAACACGTTCCTACATGGACTTAACAGCTGAATGTACTTTCACACACACACACACACAGAGAGAGAGACACATCCACCATGTGCCTGTGGCCTGCTCTTATTCTTTCCAAAGCATTTTTCTCTTCTAACCATTAAACCACTTTTGATTTTGATGTGGCCAATTTAACGACGTGCCCCGTAAACATGTGTGTTTTTTGTCACCGATTGTGTGCGTGTGCGTGTGTGCGTGTGCGTGTGTGTGCGTTTCGTCGTCAATCTCTTTAATATGTTTACACTTAAGATACTTCAAGAAGAATCCACATCAAACCCACATGCCACAAGCTACGCTCGGTCAGCATGAATTAGCAAAAAATGTTCCCTAAGTAGTGCATTAAAGCTAGGCAGCGTCACCAAGCAGCACTGAAACAGAAGCTATTCACATCCTGGTTCAATGAAGAAACTCCTCCCTTTGCATTACTATTTACCTAAAACCTTCAAACTAAGACTTATAAAAACATTGATGCTTGTGAGTGTTCAAATTATAATCCAATACCAACCGCCCCCCCCTCTCTGAGATCTTAAAAAATATTGTAGCTAAGCAACTAAACTCATACCTGCGTAACCAGCACTAATTTACATAAGCAAATTAAGTTAGCGCTGGTTAAAGTAGTAAATGACATGTAAATTAGCACTGACATATGTAAATTAGCGCTGGTTAAAGTAGTAAATGACGGAAATTAGCACTGACATGTAAATTAGTGCTGGTTAAAGTAGTAAATGACATGTAAATTAGCGCTGGTTAAAGTAGTAAATGACGTAAATTAGCACTGACGTATGTAAATTAGCGCTGGTTAAAGTAGTAAATGACGTGTAAATTAGCGCTGGTTAAAGTAGTAAATTACATATGTAAATTAGCACTGACATATGTAAATTAGCGCTGTTTCAAATAGTAAATGACGTAAGTTAGCGCTGGTTAAAGTAGTAAATGACATATAAATTAGCGCTGACATATGTAAATTAGCGCTGGTTAAATTAGTAAATGACGTAAATTAGCACTGACGTATGTAAATTAGCGCTGGTTAAAGTAGTAAATGACGTGTAAATTAGCGCTGGTTAGAGTAGTAAATTACATATGTAAATTAGCACTGACATATTTAAATTAGCGCTGTTTCAAATAGTAAATGACGTAAGTTAGCGCTGGTTAAAGTAGTAAATGACATATATAAATTAGCGCTGACATATGTAAATTAGCGCTGGTTAAAGTAGTAAACGACATATGTAAATTTGCACTGACATATGTAAATTAGCGCCGGTTAAAGTAGTAAATGACATATGTAAATTAGCACGGACATATGTAAATTTGCACTGACATATGTAAGTTAGCGCTGATTAAAGTAGTAAATGACAGAAATTAGCTTCTCATACAATAATTAGTGCACTATATGTGTAACAGGGACATGAAAAGACCCTACATAGTGCACTGTATGTCCAATAGGTTGCTTGTTTGTGCACCACATAACGAATAAACTGACATCTATTGCACAAGGTCCAATCCTGATTCACTCCCGCATTAGCAGTGCACTTGAAAATTTGGTTTGAGACGCGACCATCCACAGCTAAAACTTTTAGATGATTGTTTGGAGGGTGCAGGGGCAAGCTGGCACCAAGCCCTGTTTTTTAACCGTGTGTGTGTGTGTGTTTATATGACTCTGCTTGAAGCGGTAAAGTTTGTGCGTGTGTGTGTGTGTGTGTGTGTGTTTGTGGTGATTTGTTTCAGCTCTCCTCTTGTTTTCCCTGGCCGTGTGCCCTCGCATTATTAATAGGCGTCCTAATCACGCTTTAAAGCCCCTGTCCTGGTAATCAGGCCCCATATGGCATCAGAAGCTGGAGGGGCCGCGCTGCGCAGTACAGCGGGGAAATAAATAAATAACAGGATAAAAATGCACCGTGCGCATGTGTTTTTGTTTAAAGTAATGACTTGATTTTCACTGATCAAATCAATTGCATACTTTCACAGACGCACACACACACACACACACAGACACACACACATACACACACACACACAGCGCCAAGCAGCAGTAAAGGTTACACACATTTCACTACTGATTTGCCAGAGAACTTTGTCTCCCTTTTGGACATGTAGTGCACTACACAGGGTGCCAAATTGCTCGGGTTAGAAAACGGCTAGAATTTCATTTTTGTGACAAACTCAATTTACTTACTTATTGGTTGATTTCAGGAGGAGTTCGCTTAAATCAAACATCGTATTTGTAAAAAAAAAAATAATAATAATAATAAATTATAATGAATCATTTTGTCTTTTTTTTTTCATTCAGTATATGCACTACATGTCCAGAAGGAAGGTGTTTCGGATGGTACAAACACAAGACAAGTTCCAAATAGGGGGGATAAGGATTTCAGAAATGAGTTTATTGAGCATAATAATGTACATTGCACATTTAAGTACATCGATAACACAGGAAAGGGGGAAAAGGCTTATTTCCATCGTGGTCCAGTAAAGAGTCAGGTGACAATAGATGGTGTAAACTGGATGTATTAGATAGTTACAACGTAACTGGTGTGAATTTGAAAAAGGAAGTTTCATGTATTATGAGAAAACAAAGAGCTAAGTAGAAAAGGGACCACAGTGATTAATATTAGTTCTAAACATTAGCTTTGTGTCTATCTAAGTTGCGAATTTAACTTGGAATATCGCATAAAATATTTGCGGATAAAGCACCGTTTCCATCCAGAGAACAAAATCGTCACTTTCGGGGAAACTGGCGCGTCTCGCTCGCCGCCGTTTTTGCTGTTTTGAGACAATTATCCAGTTAACAGTCCGATTATCCAGTCGTATGAGTTGATGAGGCAAAGCCGCATTACTAAAAATACATCAATGGGAACATAGCTATCGTTATTTTAAAATGGATTATTATGTGTGTCCTCGTACAATGGATTGAATAAAAATGGCGTTAGTTTGGATTTAATATCCTCTTGACATTAGATACAGAGTGTAAAGACTTAAACGTACGAAGGCTTAATCCGAAAATGGAAAAACATTTTAGGACACATTGAGGACATTTTACGTCACACGATTTTGAACCTAGTGTCTGATTTCTTTGCTAAGAAAACCGAAACGCCCATTCCAAATGCAGAGATAAAGGAACAATCAACAACAAGTTTTATTTTGATTTATTTTCTTTATTTATTTCTTTTAGGCTAGTTTACATTTTCTCCGCAGCAGCAGCAGTGACTCCTCCACACGGCCAGGGGGCGAAGCGTGGAGCAGCAGCGCTCTCGCAGGCAGGAACAACAACCAGCGAAGAAGAGCCGCACTGAGCCGCACGCGTGTGTATGAAAATGGGCAAAAGGAGGCAAAAACATCTGCATTTAAATAATTTATCTAAAAAACAAAAGAAACATCTGAAAGAATTCGGAGAACAGCACCCGTTTGACGACATGTAAGCAGTGCTTCAGCTGGAAACGCGGGTTTATAACACTTTATAAGGCGTTATGTACAGTACAACACGGCTAGCAGATAATGCTAACTCTCGAGCTGAGCTTTAAATTCGTTTTCTCGACATTACTGTTTATATTTAGACTTATTGCGAATTGTTTTATTTATGTTCTTGTATAGTATGTTCGCTCAGGACGCGACTAGCACTCGAATAAAAATAAACATTTGATTTGGGTTTTTTTCCCCCTCATTCTAACAGAATAAACAATGTTTGATAAATAATTAAATATAAATAAAAATCTAAATCTTTTCCCCCCCGGATTTAGTGTCAGTGACAGAGCAGAGAAAACCCAGATCGTCCGCTTGGTGAGTGTTTAATATTAAACACATCCTTTAATAACATGGGGTTTACATGAATGTAATTACTGATTCATTCATCTTTTATGGAAATTAGTTTGAGGATCAAAGATCATAATTTACACACACTGTTCCTCATAACTGCTCTGATCCTCGTTTTATTCCACTCGAGTGTGTGTGTGTGTGTGTGAGAGTGTGTGTGTGGGGACTTTATTCATGAATTAATGTGTGTATAATAACAGCAGGATAAATAAAGGTAAACGTTCCTCCTCGCAGTCCAACAGTCCGCAGAACTCCGGCTCTGAGAGCGATGGAGAAGCGGCCGAGGAGAAACCCACTGCGTATGAAAAGCTGCTGTCGACCATAAACGCCACCGCCGGTGGTGACGGTGAGGAGAGCGAGGAGGAAGACCATGAGGACGCTGCAGAGGACCTGGACGACCTTAACGAAGGTTCGTTTTATTTGCCGAAGCGAATAATAAGAAATGAGTCAAAACTGCATACTGATTTTAAGACGTCGTGGTTGCCGAGTGGGCGGGGCTAAACTTCGGAAGGCTCCTGGCTTCCGTGGCCGAACGACGGACGGTGCGGGTCTTGTTCGGAGACTCACCCGTGTGTGGAAGAACTCGACAGTTCCGGAAGCAGAGGAAGGGATTCCTGAAAGGAAATTTGGGGAAAAGAGATTCTGAGATCTAGGCGCTGGATTCCAGACGGTTAGAGATGAGATTCTGGATACTCGGGTCGGGAGATCGGTCTCTAGCAGACGTAATCCTGCGTCCAGTCTCCGGAAGCGAGGCAGGATTACGGCTGCTGGAGGTGGATTTCCAGAAGTTAGAGTCAGGGTTCCGGAAACTAGCGACGGGATATTGAAAGCTAGTGGAGGGATTGCTAAAGATAGAGGCAGGATTCCCGAAACCAGAGCTGGAATTGTGGAAGCTAGCAATGGGAATCCTGAAGCTTGAGGCAAGACTCTAGAATCCGTGTCAGGTTTCCGGAAGCGAGGAGCGGATTTCATGTTCATCCCAGATTATTATTTTTATCTCTTATTATAGAGGAAGAAGAAATTGGAGGTGGTGATGGTGGTGGTGATGACGAAATAGGCGGCGATGATGATGATGATGGTGATGATGATGGTGGTGACGAAGAAGAGGAAACTGGAGAAGGCGGGAAGCAGAAGGAGCAGGAGGATGAGTTCACCGATAAAACGCGTGAAGCCGAGTTCAGTTTGGAGTCGAACCTGCCTGCGGACGGAGAGCGGGAGAAAACAGACACGTCACGAGAAGGTCAGGGTTTGTTTCACACGTTCTTAGTGACAAAATCCACATTGGAAATGTGATCGTAAGAAGGTGTGTTCTGTGTTTGTCTGTCTCACACACACACACACACAGATGTGTTTGTAAAGCATCTGGAAGCAGAGCTGAGCGAAGCCGAGGTGAACAGGATCTCAAACGGCTCCAAGATCAGGACTCGGGTTAAGGTACGGTTTTATTCCAGTTGTCGTGATTTAACGGTTTAAAATCTCGACTTTTTAAATTTTTTTATCTCTTTTATTGTTTGTTTTTTGGGGGGTTTTGTTTTGTCCTCAGTGGTCCAGACTGGGTGTCCTGCACTGCGCACGTCCCCTCGAGCGCCTCCCTGCCGTGGCTCAGGCCTCGTCAGTCCCTCTCCCACTTTTCCATAAAACGCTGGAATCGAAATGGCGTTCCCTCAGTCGCTCCTCCTCCTCCAAGCCCGAAGGGGGCGACGCATCGGGACTCACAGACCTACAGGACGAGCTGCTGAGGCTCATGGGTAAGGACAAAACAAATATTTAACCGAGGGTGTCCTCATCACTCTTTAGCACGCTAATCTAGCGAGCGGATCCAGGGTTGGGGTTTACATTTGTCCCCAAGCGCACGCCCTAGTCGCTACGCAGGTCACATCACACACCGGGCGGTCTATTGTGCGTGTGTCCCAGATCATTCTTTATATCCGCTATGTAGGCCACCTTACACACCATTGGGGGCGTGTCCCAAACCGTACGCCGTGTTCTCTATATAGGGTGCGTACGGTAAACCTCATCCGTCCACTGTGGGCGTATCCCAAATCACATGTCCGTCACTGTCTGCAGGTTCCTACAGGGATGTTTATTACCCAGAATGCTCTGTGCTGGACGGGGTGGCGGAGACTCGCCGAGCGTACTGTCTGCACGCTCTCAACCACGTCTTGAAGGCCAACTCCAGAGTCCTTACCCATAATGCCGTGCTGAAGGAGGCGAAGGGCGGGGACGAGGACGAGTTCAGGGATCAGGGGCTCACCAGACCCAAAGTAACTGTCCGCTGCTCTACACGTAAACCCTGTGAGATCAAAGCGTAGCGTCCGTACCGAACGATTTTCCCCTCCTGCAGGTTCTGATCCTGGTTCCGTTTCGAGACGGAGCGCTCCGCGTGGTCCAGACCTTCATCTCTCTGCTGGAGAGCGACGGGAAAAAGATGGACGTCAGCAACAAGAAGAGGTTTAAGGACGAGTACGGAGAGAAGCCCAACTCCAAACCGGGCGGTCAGCACCGACCCGACGATTATCACGCCATCTTCTCCGGAAACGTGGACGATCACTTCAGGATCGGTGTGTGTCATCACGTACACACGTACACACCAGCGTCACGCTTAATGAGAACCTCCAGTTTAGCATGTCTCTCCCTTTCTCTCTCTCTCTATCTCTCTCTCTCTCTCTCTCTCTAGGTGTGTCCATCCTGAAGCGCAGCATGCGTCTCTACTCCCCGTTCTACTCCTCCGACATCATCATCGCGTCTCCTCTGGGGCTGAGGACGCTGATCGGCGTGGACGGAGACGCTGATCGGGACTTCGACTTCCTGTCCTCCGTGGAGCTGCTGGTTCTGGAGCAGAGTGACGTGTTCCTCATGCAGAACTGGGAGCACGTGCTGGTGAGGAACCTTGAGCTTCGGTCGTTTTCAGAAGTGTCCCAGACGCTAGATTACTGAACGGTGAAGCCGTGTCGTGAAATGTGTGGAAGTCGTGCCGGCGCTCGATGACGTGTGCGATGACGTGTTTTGCAGCACGTGATGAAGCACATGAACCTGCAGCCGCTGGATTCTCACGGCGTGGATTTTTCCCGCGTGCGCATGTGGAACCTGAACAACTGGGCGAGGTTTTACAGACAGACGCTGGTGTTCAGCTCCATCCAGGAGCCGCAGATCAACAACATCCTCAGCAAACACTGCCACAACTACAGAGGACAGGTACACACACACACACACACACACACCTCTTCAGTTTCTTTATGTTCTCATTTCTACTATTTTACATGTACAGTGTGTTGGAGACATATTTTCCATCCATATTTTATTTGACCCAATTCACCTGATTCACCCGAGTCACCTGATTCACCCGAGTCACCTGATTCACCCGAGTCACCTGATTCACCCACTTCACCTGATTCACCTGAGTCATGTGATTGACCTGATTCACCCAGTTCACCTGATTCACCCAGTTCACCTGATTCACCCAGTTCACCTGATTCACCCAGTTCACCTGATTCACTCAGTTCACCTGAGTCATGTGATTGACCTGATTCACCCAGTTCACCTGAGTCATGTGATTGACCTGATTCACCCAGTTCACCTGAGTCATGTGATTGACCTGATTCACTCAGTTCACCTGATTCACCCAGTTCACCTGATTCACCTGAGTCATGTGATTGACCTGATTCACCCAGTTCACCTGATTCACCCAGTTCACCTGATTCACCTGAGTCATGTGATTGACCTGATTCACTCAGTTCACCTGAGTCATGTGATTGACCTGATTCACCCAGTTCACCTGAGTCATGTGATTGACCTGATTCACCCAGTTCACCTGATTCACCCAGTTCACCTGATTCACCCAGTTCACCTGATTCACCCAGTTCACCTGAGTCATGTGACTGACCTGATTCACTCAGTTCACCTGATTCACTCAGTTCACCTGATTCACCCAGTTCACCTGATTCACTCAGTTCACCTGAGTCATGTGACTGACCTGATTCACCCAGTTCACCTGATTCACCCAGTTCACCTGATTCACCCAGTTCACCTGAGTCATGTGATTGACCTGATTCACCCAGTTCACCTGATTCACCCGAGTCACCTGATTCACCCAGTTCACCTGATTCACCCAGTTCACCTGATTCACCGAGTCACCTGATTCACCCTGTGTCACGTGATTCACCCAGTTCACCTGATTCATCTGATTCACCTGAGTCATGTGATTGACCTGATTCACCCAGTTCATTTGATTCACCCAGTTCACCTGATTCATCTGATTCACCTGAGTCATGTGATTGACCTGATTCACCTGAGCCACTAGATTCACCCAGTTCACCAATGTTAAAGTAAATTGTTCAATAATATTTAAATTTTGTGTGTGTGTGTGTGTCTTTTTGCTTCAGGTTTTGGTTAAAAACCTGCCCAAAACAGCCTCCATCTGCCAGGTGCTGGTCCAGCTGCCACATGTCTTCCAGATGTTTCACACTGACAGTTTTATGGACCAGGACGACAGGTGAGAGATGACAAAATCGTAATAAATAATAATAATAATAATAAAATCAGTAACTGTTCAGACATAACAGTAGGAACGAGTAAATGAACAGGTTTATTTTGGGGTATAAAAGGCAGAAATGTGATTTAAAACCAGTTTCCTTCCTGCTCTATTTGCAGTGAACACTAGAGGGCGTGATTTACTTATTCATCGTCTTCAGCTGACTCTTTCGCGCATAAACTCGGTCATAATTTGCGTTTTTATTTATTTTGCTTTATTTTAGAGAAACTCACCGAATTGATTTCAAAAGTTTGTTTTATTTTATTACGCAAAAAGGCCCCCAGGACACAACCTGCTGCTTTACTGAACCTATTCTGGCTCTTTTTTTTCCAGTATAAGCTCATGTGTAAAGTGTAGTATATATTTCCCATGATGCTCTAGGTTCCAGTACTTCGTGGATAAGGTTCTCCCACAGTACCGGGACTCCGTGATGTCTCACACACTCATCTACGTGCCGTCGTATTTCGATTTTGTGCGTCTGAGGAACTTCCTGAAGAAGGAGGACGTGAGCTTCTCCGTGATCAGCGAGTACTTGGAGAGGTCGGAGGTTTCCCGCGCTCGCCACTACTTCAGCACAGGAGAGAAACAGTTCCTGCTCTTCTCCGAGAGGTTCCACTTTTACAAGAGGTGTGTGTGAGAGAGAGAGATTATCATTATATCGCCTCTATTACAGCTGTTTGTATGGATTATTAATAAATGGATGGTTCACAAAAATGTTTTGGGTTCTAGAATGTTCTACTGTTTGATTTTTCTGTTTCTTCTCTCTCTCTCTCTCTCTCTCTCTCTCTCACTCGCTCTCTATTTCTCTCACTCTCTCTCTCTCTCTCCCTCCCTATCTGTCTGTCTCTCTCTCTGTTTCTCTCATGTTCTCTCTCCCTGTCTCATTCTAATTCTCTCTCTCTCTCTCTCTCTATTTCTCTCTCTCTATTTCTCTCACTCTCTCCCTATCTGTCTCTTGCTCTATTTCTCTCTCACTCTCCCTATCTGTCTCTCTCTCTCCCTATCTGTCTCTCTCACTCTTTCTCGCTGTCTCACTCTCTCTCCCTATCTGTCTCTCTCTCTCGCTCTATTTCTCTTTGTCTACTCTCTCTCCATCTATCTCACTCTCTTTCTGTCTCTTTCTCATCATCTGTCTCACTCTTTCTCATGTGTCTGTCTCCTTCTTTCTATTTCTTTTCATCTCTCTGACTCTCTCGCGTTCCATGTCTCTCTCTCTCCCTCCATGTGTCTTTTTCTCTGTCTGTTTTCTTTCTCTCAATATCACTCTCGCTGTCTGTCTGTGTCTCGGTTTCCTTTTAATAATCCCTCTCTCTTCTCTCTCTCTCTCTCTCACACAGGTACACCATTAGAGGAATACAGAATGTGATCTTCTACGCTCTGCCCACCTACGCTCACTTCTACAGCGAGGTGTGTAACATGCTGCAGGTCGGCGGCTCTGACGGCGTGACGAGTTCGGCCAGCTTCACCTGCACGGCTCTGTACTCCCGCTACGACGCCCACAGACTGGCGGCCATCACGGGGGCGGAGCGAGCCGCCAGCATGGTCCAGTCCAACAAGTCTGTCCATCTCTTCGTCACGGGCGAGGAGAAGCGGGTGTGAGGGGGGAGGGGGGGTTACCTCTCGTACCGAATTCACCGGACTATA
Source organism: Ameiurus melas (assembly GCA_012411365.1). Classification (NCBI taxonomy): domain Eukaryota; kingdom Metazoa; phylum Chordata; class Actinopteri; order Siluriformes; family Ictaluridae; genus Ameiurus; species Ameiurus melas. Next base: position 1,095,655 of record CM022755.1, on the reverse strand, counting down.
AGGACAATAAATAATCATTACACGCCTCAGCTTGTTGTGTGAGTCACATGTTCAGTGGATTTATTTATAAACACGGCGCTCCGGAGTGTCGCAGATGTTCCAGCTGTGTTCTGTTTATAAAATTAGACCATCACCGACTGATCTTTATGGATAGACTTTTATAAATAGAATTTTATATTCGTGCTGTATGTAAACATCCACACGTCCACCCCGATTTAACAGACTCTCTCTGGACTTTCTGTGGAAAGCTTGCTTTGGGGGCGGAGCTACGTACCAGTTCGGGTTGTGATGTCATTAAACTGTTTTATATGCGATGAAACCAAAAGAATCGATTTGCCCCGCCCTGGAATTTTTCCGGGTCGTCCTCTTTCTCCGGTTCATAGCGAGGACGGTTTCGCACGACGCAAAGCATCATGGGAGTTCTGAACCCCAGGGTTCAGGGATTGTCTGTTCGATATAAACCCCGAGGCCAGGAACTTCCTCCCGTCAACGTTTCCTTTATTTGAAGTCGTACCTTTTTAAAACAGGAACTTTGACTTTATTGAATAAAGAAAAAGATTCAAGAGCACCGAGCTTATTTATTTATTTTTTACATTTATTTCTTTGGGGTTTTTTTTCATTGTTTAATCAAGAAAACATCCGGTTGCTTTAGGAATGCGCCTTTTTTATGCCATTTTTAAGTATAAACATAAAAATATAAACATCTAACACATTTTTGTGAAATTCTTATATTTGTTTATTTTTATTTATTTACCTCACACACACACACACACACACAGAGTCTCTCTCTCTGAGGTGATGAATCATTTATGTGATTTGGCTCTGAATCACTTCGTCTCTTGAATGTCTGCCTCCCAAAATCACTCTTCATCCATCCACACACTCTCTCTTTCACACACACACACACACACACACACACACACACACTCCGCTCTGCTGTGTGAGGAGAAAAGCTTTCAGACCATAAATGATTCAACATGGAGGTGAAACATCCATCAGTGCTGAAGCACCACTTCTTTTTCCTTTCTCTCTTCACCACTGTTGTTTCTCTCTCTCTCTCTCTCTCACACCACACACACACACACACACACCTGAGGGAACTCCTCAGTTCCTGAACACACCTTCAGGAAGATAAAAGTTGGAGTCGATGTGCTGGGTGCGGTCAGTAGGGTGCGGTCAGTAGCGTACGCTTTGAGCCGTTCCACAGGAATGTGAAGTGTACTGTGGAGAAGTGTGAGCAGAGCGAGAACTCGACTCGTGTCTTCTCTTCATGTTCACCGTTTCACACTCTGGAGAACTCTACTGAGGCATTCACACGTCAGATATTAATATGGAGTACTGGATCAGACCAAGCTCGGATAAATCACTGTGTATCTGAAATTAAAACTAGGGAAGAATTAGCTACAGGAGAAATAAAGTGTGTGTGTGTGTGTCATCGGCGGGTTAGATATTCGTGATCTAAACTGAACTGTAAGATGAAGTCTGTTTTGAATAATTGAATTCGAAAGGAGCGCTTTTAAACTGATTTAAAATAATGAGAATGAAGCTGATTTTTAAAAGTATTTGTAGATCTTATCCTCGATCGTGTTTAAGGAGAAGAGAATAAAGAAGCTTTTTATCAGAGAATATTCAACTTTAGATTAGATTAGTTTAGATTAGTTTAAATTAGATTAGATTGGTTTATATTCATTTAGTTTAGATTGGTTTATATCAGTTTAGATTAGTTTACTTTATATTAGTTTAGTTTAGATTAGTTTAAATTAGTTCAGATTAGATTAGATTAGTTTAGATTAGTTTAGATTAGTTTATATTAGTATAGTTTGGATTAGTTTACTTTAGATTAGTTTAGATTAGATTAGTTTAGATTAGTTTAGATTGATTTATATTAGTTTAGTTTAGAATAGTTTATATTAGTATAGTTTGGATTAGTTTTCTTTAGACTAGTTTAGATTAGTTTATATTAGTTTAGATTAGATTAGTTTCTCCACAGATTCAAATTTACGTCAACGTCCGTTACGTTGGTGACGTCACCGCGAGCGCGTGAAGTCGAAGCGAGGAGCAGGGGGCGTGGTCAGGGCTAGTGTTGGCTAGTGCTGGATCGTTTGGACGCGATTGTGAGTGTATTCGGTTCTGTGTAACGGAACCCGCGCCGTGTTGTGCTGTATTGTGTGTGTGTGTGTGTGTGTGTGTGTGTATGTGTTCCGGGGTCAGCA
>CM022755.1:1088442-1090942 GCA_012411365.1 Ameiurus melas | reverse complement strand
GTGGTGTGTGTGTGTGTGTGTGTGTGTGTGTGTTTGTGTGTGTGTGTGTGTGTGTGTGTGTGTGTGTATGTGTCCTGTTGACCAGTATATGATTGTTGCTATGGTTACAGATGGTCACTCTGTTCTTGTTTTTCATTAAATTGTAAATAATTTATTTTTATATACTTCTAAGCTTTCTCCCCTCTCACCTCTCTCCCTCTCACCTTCCCGTCTCACCCATGGGCGGTGGGTTGAGTGTACAGGGTTGAAGTTGTGGTGTGAAGTAGTCCCTCTCAGTACGCCACCGTGCTCTTTCACGCCCCTTCTTCACCAAATTTTACCATCAGCAACCTGTCTGAAACACCTCTACTCAACCTCTACATCATCTCCACATCTCCAGTAAACTCACACACACACACACACACCACACACACACACTCACACACACACTCACACACTCTCACACAACCACACACACACACACACACACACACACTTACCCCCCCCCCCCCCCCCCCCCCCCCCCCACCCACACACACAAAAATCACACACACACTCACACACACACACACACACACACTCACACACTACACACACAACACACACACACACCCCCCACACACACACACACACCCACACACACACACACACACCACACAACACACACACACACACACACACAACACACAACACACACACACACACACCACACACACACACACACAAACAACACACACACACACACACAACACACAACACACACAAAACACAAACACACACACACACACACACACACACAACACACACACACACACACACACCACAACAACACACACACACACACACACACACACACACAACCACACACACCCCCACACAACACACACACACACACACACACACAACACACACCCCACACACACAACACACACACACACACACACACCCACACACACACCACACACACACCACACACACACAACACACCCACACAACACAACACACACACACACACACCACACACACCACACACACACACCACAAAACACAACACAACAAACACACACACACACACACACACACACCAACACACTCACACACACACCACACACACACACTACACACACACACACACTACAAACTCTATACACTAACACACTCACATACACTACCAACACACTCACACAACAACACACACTCCAATAACAACACTACACACTACACACACACACTACACACTACACCACACACACACAACACAACACACACACCACATAACCACACACTACACACACTCATACACACACCCATTACTCACACCACAACACAACACAAACACACACTACTACACACACACTACATACACACACACACTCACACATACACACAACACACACACATACACACTCATAAAACACACTCACACACACACTACAAACACACACACACTTACATCATACACCACAACACACACACACACACACACACACCACACACACCAACTCTTAACAACACTTACACACACACACAACTACACACCCACACACACCACCACACTCATTACACACACACACTTACACACACACTCACACACACACACCATATTGACACACAAAAACACACACTAACACACCCAACACACACACACCACACACACTCACACACCTACCAAAACAACACACACACAAAACACACACACACACACACACATAATTTAATTACCTTATGAGTAATCTGCATTGTTAGTGAATAGTGTGTGTGTGTGTGTGTGTGTGTGTAGTTGTGGGAGCTGCTGAATAAGCTACGCTTTGTTTACACCTACATCGCACCGCTGAGATCACTGGGGTTCCGCTTCTTCCACGCTTCAGCCCTTCGCTGTACCACGATTTGGTGTGTGTGTGTGTGTGCGCGTTCGTGTGTTGTGTTTCAATCGCTCAGTCTGCATTGTTTCTTTCATGACAGGATTAAAGACGGTGTAAGGTAAGATAACGTAGACATGCAGCGAAGAAGAAGTATGTGTTACTGGTCCTTGACTCCGCCCCCTTCCCCCCAGATTCGGCCATGTTGTTCGTGCAGGCGATGGTGTCGGCCATTTTCTCCACTCCTCTCAACCCGTTTTTGGGCAGCGCCATCTTTATCACTTCCTACGTCCGACCTGTCAAATTCTGGGAGAGAGATTATAAGTAAGGCTCGCTCGCCCACAGCTACGTTGTGTTCAGATTAATGTAGAGTTTTTAACGTGCGTGTGTGTGTGTGTGTGTGTGTGTGTGTAGCACAAAACGAGTGGATCACTCCAACACCAGACTGGCATCTCAACTGGACAGGAATCCAGGTAACTGCACACCTGTAATGACAAATACACACATATTTCTGTCTCTCTCTCTCTCTCACTACCTCGCTCCTCTTGTGCTCTCTCTCTATCTCTACCAACCTCAGGTTCGGATGATAACAACCTGAACTCGATCTTCTACACACCTGACCCGTCCCCTGCAGCACTCTCTGTGTGGGGATCTGCTGCTGG
>CM022755.1:1060942-1070942 GCA_012411365.1 Ameiurus melas | reverse complement strand
ATACACAAATATATACACAAATATTATATACACAGATATTATATACACAAATATTATATACACAGATATTATATACACAAATATATACACAAATATTATATACACAAATTATATACACAAATATTATATACACAGATATTATATACACAAATATTATATACACAGATATTATATACACAAATATTATATACACAGATATTATATACACAAATATTATATACACAAATTATATACACAAATATTATATACACAGATATTATATACACAAATATTATATACACAGATATTATATACACAAATATTATATACACAGATATTATATACACAAATATATACACAAATATTATATACACAAATTATATACACAGATATTATATACACAGATATTATATACACAAATATTATATACACAGATATTATATACACAAATATTATATACACAGATATTATATACACAAATATATACACAAATATTATATACATAATATATACACAGAATATATACACAAATATTATATACACAAATATTATATACACAAATATATACACAAAATTATATACACAGATATATATACACAAATTATATACACAAAATTATATACACAGATATTATATAACAAATATATATACACAGATATTATATAACAAATATATAACAAATATTATATACACAGATATTATATACACAAATATATACACAAATATTATATACACAGATATTATATACACAAATTATATACACAAATATTATATACACAGATATTATATACACAAATATATACACAAATATTATATACACAGATATTATATACACAAATTATATACACAAATATTATATACACAGATATTATATACACAAATATTATATACACAGATATTATATACATAAATATATACACAAATATTATATACACAGATATTATATACACAAATATTATATACACAGATATTATATACACAAATATATACACAAATATTATATACACAGATATTATATACACAAATATTATATACAATATTATATACACACAAATATATACACAAATATTATATACACAATATTATATACACAAATATTATATACACAGATATTATATACACATATTATATACACAAATATTATATACACAAATATTATATACACAAATATATACACAAATATTATATACACAGATATTATATACACAAATATTATATACACAGATATTATATACACAGATATTATATACACAAATATTATATACACAGATATTATATACACAAATATATACACAAATATTATATACACAGATATTATATACACAAAATTATATACACAGATATTATATACACAAATATATACACAAAATTATATACACAATATTATATACACAAATATATACACAAATATATATACACAGATATATATACACAAAATTATATACACAAATATATACAAAATATATAACAAATATTATATACACAGATATTATATACACAAATATTATATACACAGATATTATATACACACATTATATACACAAATATATACACAGATATTATATACACAAATATTATATACACATATTATATACACAAATATTATATACACAGATATTATATACACAAATATATACACAAATATTATATACACAAATATTATATACACAAATTATATACACAAATATTATATACACAAATATTATATACACAGATATTATATACACAAATATTATATACACAGATATTATATACACAAATATATACACAGATATTATATAACAATAAATATATACAAATATATTACACAGATATTATATACACAAAATTATATACACAAATATATACACAAATATTATATACACAATAAATATTATATACACAATATTATATACACAAATATATATACACAATATATATAACACATTATATACACAAAATTATATACACAATATTATTACACAATAATAACAAATATTATATACACAATATTATATACACAAATATTATATACAAATTATATACACAAATATATACACAAATATTATATACACAGATATTATATACACAATTATATACACAAAATATATACACAAGTATTATATACACAGATATACACAAATATACACAAATATTATATACAAATTATATACACAAATATTATATACACAGATATTATATACACAAATTATATACACAAATTATATACACAAATATTATATACACAAATTATATACACAAATATATACACAAATATTATATACACAGATATTATATACACAAATTATATACACAAATATTATATACACAGATATTATATACACAAATTATATACACAGATATTATATACACAAATATTATATACACAAATATATACACAAATATTATATACACAGATATTATATACACAAATTATATACACAAATATTATATACACAGATATTATATACACAAATATTATATACACAGATATTATATACACAAATATATACACAAATATTATATACACAGATATTATATACACAAATATATACACAAATATTATATACACAGATATTATATACACAAATATATACACAAATATTATATACACAGATATTATATACACAAATTATATACACAAATATTATATACACAAATATATACACAAATATTATATACACAGATATTATATACACAAATTATATACACAAATATTATATACACAGATATTATATACACAAATATTATATACACAGATATTATATACACAAATATATACACAAATATTATATACACAGATATTATATACACAAATATTATATACACAGATATTATATACACAAATATATACACAAATATTATATACACAGATATTATATACACAAATATTATATACACAGATATTATATACACAAATATATACACAAATATTATATACACAGATATTATATACACAAATATTATATACACAGATATTATATACACATATTATATACACAAATATTATATACACAGATATTATATACACAAATATATACACAAATATTATATACACAGATATTATATACACAAATATTATATACACAGATATTATATACACAAATATATACACAAATATTATATACACAGATATTATATACACAAATAATATACACAAATATTATATACACATATTATACACAAATATTATATACACAGATATTATATACAAATATAACACAAATATTATATACACAGATATTATATACACAAATATTATATACACAGATATATATATACACAAATATATACACAAATATTATATACACAGATATTATATACACAAATTATATATACACAAATATTATATACACAGATATTATATACACAAATATTATATACACAGATATTATATACACAAATATATACACAAATATTATATACACAGATATTATATACACAAATATTATATACACAGATATTATATACACATTATATACACAAATATATACACAGATATTATATACACAAATATTATATACACATATTATATACACAAATATTATATACACAGATATTATATACACAAATATATACACAAATATTATATACACAAATATTATATACACAAATTATATACACAAATATTATATACACAAATATTATATACACAGATATTATATACACAAATATTATATACACAGATATTATATACACAAATATATACACAGATATTATATACACAAATTATATACACAAATATTATATACACAGATATTATATACACAAATATTATATACACAGATATTATATACACAAATATTATATACACAGATATTATATACACAAATATATACACAGATATTATATACACAAATATTATATACACAGATATTATATACACAAATATTATATACACAGATATTATATACACACATTATATACACAAATATATACACAAATATTATATACACAGATATTATATACACAAATATTATATACACAGATATTATATACACAAATATATACACAAATATTATATACACAGATATTATATACACAAATTATATACACAAATATTATATACACAAGTATTATATACACAGATATACACAAATATACACAAATATTATATACACAAATTATATACACAAATATTATATACACAGATATTATATACACAAATTATATACACAAATTATATACACAAATATTATATACACAAATTATATACACAAATATTATATACACAAATATTATATACACAGATATTATATACACAAATTATATACACAAATATTATATACACAAATATTATATACACAGATATTATATACACAAATATTATATACACAAATTATATACACAAATATTATATACACAAATATTATATACACAGATATTATATACACAGATATTATATACACAAATTATATACACAAATATTATATACACAGATATTATATACACAGATATTATATACACAGATATTATATACACAAATATTATATACACAAATATTATATACACAAATATTATATACACAAATTATATACACAAATATTATATACACAAATATTATATACACAAATATTATATACACAGATATTATATACACAAATATTATATACACAAATTATATACACAAATATTATATACACAGATATTATATACACAGATATTATATACACAATATATACAATATATACAAATATATACAGTATAATAAAGGTTTCTTTTTTTATTTGATAATGAAGGTTCTCATTCTGTAAATGGATTTATACTTTTTTTATGATTTCAGTATATTTATATAAAACGAGTACATTATTAATTTGTTTATTATCTCTAAATCATCCTGTGTTCACATTTTAAAGAGTTATAAATAAACAAAGATGTTGATCATATTTGATCTAATGTATTATTGTTATTAGGCATTATCCTGTTGTATTGAAAGAGATCAAGAAAAGCACGAATGCAAAAAAACTGTGCTTCAGATCTTCTAATTTCATCAGAATTGTTTATTTTCATCTATTTTAGTTGTTTGTGATCTATAACATGTCACAAGTCTGCTAATTACTCATTTCACTGGAATCCTTAATACCTTTCTTTCGTTGTATTTTTATTAGCATGTGATCTATAATATGCCTCAACATACAGACTTCCTCTTCTGCCTTTTACTTTTCGTTGTTTATTTAAATTCAGTCCATAATCCTATTCTTTTTCCAGCCATATAATGGTGCGCATGCGCAGTGCTAATCGAGGGGGGGGGGTAAATAAAACCTCATGATCCACCGGTCATGTGAGTTAACAAGTCCCACCCCTGGAGTGAATCCTGCGCTCTGATTGTCTGACGTCACTGTCAGTCATCCCCGGTGTTTTAAAAACAAGTTCGGCAGCCTGTATTGTCTCTATTTCTCCTCGTTTCGACCAGCGTGAAGGTGAGAATTTAAACTCTGACACATTTACCTTGGCTCGAATGAATGTTTTCAATAAGAATGAATGTGTTCAATAAGAATGTTATGTTGATCTGATCACGGGTTGATGTTATGTTGATCCGAGCGGGTGTACATGTCCGTGCGCGTGCGCGTCGTTTTCCATAACCGCCGTTCCCCTCAGTCCTGGGCTGAAAGACCTCTCTGGACGGAGCCGAGGGTTTCTGAGCGTTTCTGCGGGTTTTCTTTTCATTACACGTTTCTGACACTGTCATGACACGTATTCCACGTGTCTCATATCTCTGAAACGTGAGTTTTTGGTTAGTTTCATGGCTTAGTGCTGACTGCTGTTCGGGGAGAACACGGGGCTCGCGCGAGCGTCGAGATTCAGCTTCATTTTATTATTATTTTATTATTATTATTATTATTATTATTATTATTATTATTATTAATTTAGAACCGTTTCATACCCGTGGCATTGTTAATGTGCTTCATAATAATGCAATACCACGTAATAAAACAATTAAGGTAAAAAAAAAAAGGTCCATTCCAAAATTATTGGCACCCCTGATGATGATGATCAGTATGTGAAGTGTATAAAGTTATTATAGAGTTATTGTTATTATATTGTCAGTTTAATTATCAGTCTGTAAAGGGAGGCTGTGAGTAAAATCTGTTTTTGCTGCTTAATCGGTATATATGTGTAGTGTTTAGTTTATTACTCGCAGAATAAAATGTAGAGAAGTGTATTGTGGGTAGTGAATCTTTACTATACACATTAAACATTGTTGTTGTTGTTATTATTATTTAACTGTAAGGCGGAGCGTCTTGAGAGATTAAACGTAACGTAGAGCTCAGCTGTAAACTCTCACAGCTCTTTAAAAAAAACAAAACAAACCCTAATCTGAATAAATCTCACTTGAATAAACATCTCATTACCGAGATCATGAGGAGTATCTCACGGTCATCTGGAGCCGTTGTATTTACAGCAAGGGTTTTATCGTGGACAGCGGTAACATTCGCGCGAATAACAGTGGCGTTGTTAACCGGACCGTTTCAGAGTGAGTGTTTATGCTAATGTTAAGACTCTTCAGTTCTCCTCATGAGAGTCAGTGAGACCGAATCATCAAATAATCTCCTACAAAAGAAATAACACCTCCGTGAAGTTTACCTCGGGAATGTATTTCATGACTGGATGGAGTGTAATGATTTTTTTTCTCTCTCTCTTTTTTTTTTTTTTTTTTTTTCGGGGTTGATGGTGAAGATGGTGATGATGAAGGTGTTGGTTGTGGTGACGTTGGTGTCGTTGGCGCTCGGTCTTCCGACGCAGGAGACAAAAAAGGGGAAGAACTGGGTCGTCCTGGTAGCCGGATCTAATGGCTGGTACAACTACAGACACCAGGTGAGCTTTATCTCACACACACACACACACACACACACACACACACACACACACACACACACACGGAATACTGCATACATAAAACAATATTTCTGTTAATCTTAGAACTACAATTAACTGTTCTTATAAAGTGTAATATTGTAGGAAATAGCATTAATATGATGAACATAAATAAATAATAATAATAATATGCGGTAATAAATGTATAATTATTATATAATAACTATAATAATTACATCTGCAAAATATATATAGAATTATTTGAATATGACCATTATCATCATTGAGCTGCAGGTATTCTGAAGTGTGTGTGCGTGCGTGTGTGCGTGCGCGTGTGTGTGCGTGTGTGTGCGTGTGTGTGTGTGTGCAGGCCGACGTGTGTCACGCGTATCAGATCGTCCATAAGAACGGGATTCCGGACGAGCAGATCGTGGTGATGATGTACGACGATCTGGCGCAGAATCAGGAGTGAGTGACTTTATGGTTTTTAAACGTTATTCAGGTTTTATTTGTTTATATCCTTCACCCCGTGCTGCTATTATTACAGCGGCTCTGTGTCCCGTAAAGACCACACGCAGTAGTACTAACCACCGTGGACACTTCAGAATCTGACATGAGGTTTCACGGTTCTCTCTTTCTGAAACACACACACACACACACGCACGCGAGGGGTTTCCTCTTGTGGTGAAGTGAGAATAAAAAGTACAGTCATGAGCATGAGTTTACTGTATGATTTAACTGACCTCTGGTTCAGACTTCCTCTTTTATCTCATACATGAAGACCATCTTCACAACACACCCCTAATCTGTCTTTACACAGACAGCAGGGTGTGTGTGTGTGTGTGTGTGTGTGTGTGTGTGTGTACGTCTACATTACATGATCAGCACATTAAATAATTATTACACCGTTATAATCGTGTCTTATTATACCTGACAAGCTCTTAGAAACGTTGTATTATTAATGTGTGTGAAGGTGAGGTTCTCGGTGCAGGAAGTGATTTAGAGGAGAGGAAGAGGAGTGTGTTCTTCTCAGTTTTGTGTGTGATGCATTGTTTTGTTTTTTTATTAAAGCTGACATTTAGCATGCAATAAAATGTGTGTGATGTTTCCTCTCAGGCCCACGAGGCTAGTTTAATCAACTGTTTTTATGCTTATCTCAGTGAAACTACAGCCTGTGTGTGTGTGTGTGTGTGTGTGTGTGTGTGTGTGTGACTCTGAGTCACACTGTTAATATTTAATCTGAGACGACCCGGAGTTTCTTTTTTTTTTTTTTTTTTTTTTTTTTTTTTTTTTTTTTTTTTTTTTTTTTTTTTTTTCTCTCTTCTCTGTGTGAGTTAGTTAGTTACAGGAAGGTTTGGGTTGCAGTGTGTGTGTATTAGATTTCCTTCATATTTACAGGGTCATTCTCTCTCTGTGTGTCTGTGTCTGTGTGTGTGTGTGTGTGTCTGTGTGTGTTTCAGGAACCCGACTCCAGGAGTGGTCATCAACAGGCCGAATGGTTCAGATGTGTATAAAGGAGTGCTGAAAGATTACATTGGCGAAGTGAGTCGCACACAAAAGTTTAAAAACACAGTAAACATTCAGATAAACTCGTTGTTAATATGTGTGTGTGTGTGTGTGTGTGTGTGTGTGTGTGTGTGTGTTTGAGTCAGGATGTGACCCCTGAGAACTTCCTGGCAGTGCTGAAGGGCGATGCGAGCGGTGTGAAGGGAGGATCAGGAAAAGTGCTGAAGAGGTGAGGATGAAAATAAAGGGATGAAGAAATGAGTGTGTGTGTTTTCTCTATAAGATGAATTGAAGTGTGTGTGTGTGTGTGTGTGTTCCACCATGTGTCACGTATCAGGCTTATTTTTTTCGTCTGGCCACAGAACAGTTTTCGTTACACCCTTGTCCTTTGCACACAGAGATTTCTCCAGATTCTCGAAATCTTTGGTTGATATTATGTAACGCTGGGTAAAAAATATCGATTCTCCGATTGTAATTGATCTTCAGTTTAGTGAAATGATATAGATCCAGGAAATCCCAGAATCAATTTTTAATGCGCTTTACATGAGAGGATGTGAATATTATCTGTAGTTCTCCTCTCGTCCTGAAGATGTCGCCGTCTTTCATGTTTTGAATTTTGAAAAGGTTTTATTTCTTAAACATGTTTGAAATTGTTAATGAATGTTTTCATTTACAATGTTTTTATTATTTATTTACAGTAATGTGCAGTTTGTGTTTCACCCTGTGTAGGCTGTAGGCACATATTTATGATTTCTTGTTACAATATTTGTGACTCAAAGTAAAAGTAAAAAGCAATTAAAGATAATTGTGCGTGCCCTATTATTAAAGTAAATGTGTATTTCAGTAATATAGATAAGTAGGGGAGAACATTTACGTTGAAATATTGTTAACTATTCGATATTGAATCGAATCGAAACCATATAAATACAAATCCTAAATTGGTCGCAATACCAAGCTCGGAAATGATGTGCTGTCGATGATGAGATTCAGTCTTCACAATTTAACGTTGAGGAACGTTCTTCTTAAATCGTGCCACAGATGGCAGGCGCAGTTTTTTGTTTGTTTTGATTTAGTTTAGGGTTACGTTTTGTCATGGAAGGGCATGTAAGAAGGCCGCCGGAGTGAACCGAGGGAAAGTGAACTGGGATGTGTTAACTGGATCGGGACGCAGCCTGTCTGAACTGGTCTGTTTTTCTTTTCCTCTGGTTTCAGCGGACCAGACGATCACGTGTTTGTTTATTTCACTGATCACGGCGGTCCCGGGCTCTTGGCCTTCCCCAGTAGTGAGGTAAACTACTTTCTACTTCCTGTTATGAAGTCCCTGACTTTGAGTTACGGTAAATTCCCTCAGAAGTGACGTCATCACGCTGTGATGCAGACGAGTCTGGACCCGAAACTCTCACAGAGTCATACGGAGAAAGGAAAAAAATTCCCACCAAGTCATGAACGCTTTGGTGTTTTTTAAATGTATTTACTCGTCATTAACTGCACAACTATTTGGGAATTCTTCTGAAGGTCACATGCGTGACATGTTATTGTTTTTCTTCTCAAGTAGTTATGATAACATGACAAGTTTATGGAGGAAAAATACAGAATTTAAAGCTGTGTGTGTGACGGATAAATGATGATACAGTCTCTCTCTCTCTCTCTCTCTCTCTCCATCCCTCCCTCCTCAGCTCTACGTGAACGATCTGATGGACACCCTGCAGTACATGCGCAA
>CM022755.1:1043442-1045942 GCA_012411365.1 Ameiurus melas | reverse complement strand
GTGTTTTAATGAGCTGTGAGGGTGTTTCAGTGAGCTGTGGGGGTAATTAGTGAGCTGTGGGGTGTTTTAGTGAGCTGTGGGGTGATTAGTGAGCTGTGGGGGTGATTAGTGAGCTGTGGGGGTGTTTTAGTGAGCTGTGGGGGTGTTTTAGTGAGCTGTGGGGGTGTTTTAGTGAGCTGTGGGGGTGTTTTAGTGAGCTGTGGGGGTGATTAGTGAGCTGTGGGGGTGTTTTAGTGAGCTGTGGGGGTGTTTTAATGAGCTGTGAGGGTGTTTTAATGAGCTGTGAGGGTGTTTTAATGAGCTGTGAGGGTCTTTTAGTGAGCTGTGGGGTGATTAGTGAGCTGTGGGGTGATTAGTGAGCTGTGGGGGTGTTTTAGTGAGCTGTGAGGGTGTTTTAGTGAGCTGTGGGGGTGTTTTAGTGAGCTGTGGGGGTGATTAGTGAGCTGTGAGGGTGATTAGTGAGCTGTGAGGGGTGTTTTAGTGAGCTGTGGGGTGATTAGTGAGCTGTGGGGGTGTTTTAGTGAGCTTTGGGGGTGATTAGTGAGCTTTGGGGGTGTTTTTAGTGAGCTGTGAGGGTGATTAGTGAGCTGTGGGGGTGATTAGTGAGCTGTGGGGGTGTTTTAGTGAGCTGTGGGGGTGTTTTAGTGAGCTGTGGGGGTGTTTTGTGAGCTGTGGGGGTGGTTAGTGAGCTGTGGGGTGATTAGTGAGCTGTGGGGGTGTTTTAGTGAGCTGTGGGGGTGTTTTAGTGAGCTGTGGGGGTGATTAGTGAGCTGTGGGGGTGATTAGTGAGCTGTTGGGGGTGTTTTAGTGAGCTGTGAGGGGTGATTAGTGAGCTGTGGGGGTGATAGTGAGCTGTGTGGGGGTGATTAGTGAGCTGTGGGGGTGTTTTAGTGAGCTTTGGGGGTGATTAGTGAGCTTTGGGGGTGTTTTAGTGAGCTGTGAGGGTGATTAGTGAGCTATGGGGGTGATTAGTGAGCTGTGGGGGTGTTTTAGTGAGCTGTGGGGGTGTTTTGTGAGCTGTGGGGGTGAGTAGTGAGCTGTGGGGGTGATTAGTGAGCTGTGGGGGTGTTTTAGTGAGCTGTGAGGGTGATTAGTGAGCTGTGGGGGTGATTAGTGAGCTGTGGGGGTGTTTTAGTGAGCTGTGGGGGTGTTTTAGTGAGCTGTGGGGGTGATTAGTGAGCTGTGGGGGTGATTAGTGAGCTGTGGGGGTGTTTTAGTGAGCTGTGAGGGTGATTAGTGAGCTATGGGGGTGATTAGTGAGCTGTGGGGGTGTTTAGTGAGCTGTGGGGGTGTTTTGTGAGCTGTGGGGGTGATTAGTGAGCTGTGGGGGTGATTAGTGAGCTGTGGGGGTGTTTTAGTGAGCTGTGAGGGTGATTAGTGAGCTGTGGGGGTGATTAGTGAGCTGTGGGGGTGTTTTAGTGAGCTGTGGGGGTGTTTTAGTGAGCTGTGGGGGTGATTAGTGAGCTGTGGGGGTGATTAGTGAGCTGTGGGGGTGTTTTAGTGAGCTGTGGGGGTGTTTTAGTGAGCTGTGAGGGTGATTAGTGAGCTGTGAGGGTGATTAGTGAGCTATGGGGGTGATTAGTGAGCTGGGGGGTGTTTTAGTGAGCTGTGGGGGTGTTTTGTGAGCTGTGGGGGTGATTAGTGAGCTGTGGGGGTGATTAGTGAGCTGTGGGGTGTGTTTAGTGAGCTGTGAGGGTGATTAGTGAGCTGTGGGGTGATTAGTGAGCTGTGGGGGTGTGTTTAGTGAGCTGTGGGGGTGATTAGTGAGCTGTGGGGGTGTTTTAGTGAGCTGTGGGGGTGATTAGTGAGCTGTGGGGGTGATTAGTGAGCTGTGGGGGTGTTTTAGTGAGCTGTGGGGGTGATTAGTGAGCTGTGGGGGTGATTAGTGAGCTGTGTGGGGGTGTTTTAATGAGCTGTGAGGGTGATTAGTGAGCTGTGGGGGTGATTAGTGAGCTGTGGGGGTGATTCGTGAGCTGTGGGGGTGATTAGTGAGCTGTGGGGGTGTTTTAGTGAGCTGTGGGGGTGATTAGTGAGCTGTGGGGGTGATTAGTGAGCTGTGGGGGGTGATTAGTGAGCTGTGGGGGTGTTTTAGTGAGCTGTGGGGGTGATTAGTGAGCTGTGGGGGTGATTAGTGAGCTGTGAGGGTGTTTTAGTGAGCTGTGGGGGTGTTTTAGTGAGCTGTGGGGGTGATTAGTGAGTTGTGGGGGTGTTTTAGTGAGCTGTTGGGTGATTACTGGGTTTAAAAGAAGGAATAAACAAAAGGGGGAGAGAGACGGCGTGAACGATGGAAATTAACAGAATGACAGAAATCGTAATTATTTTTCTGCTCTGTAGAATTCAGCTTCTGTCCTCCATGGACATGCTGCTGCACGGCTGTCACACACACACACACACACACACACAGCATGTTGAGCAATGGTGGTCTGTACCACGTTATCTTCTCACCTTTGACTCAAATCTGAGGATTTCCAAAGAAGTGTTTATCTCTCTGTCTCTTATA
>CM022755.1:1035942-1040942 GCA_012411365.1 Ameiurus melas | reverse complement strand
TGTTAGAATTTGACATCTTTCAATTGTCCTGGTGATTAACTTGGGATTTGTGTGTGTGTGTGAGCTTATATCTGCTGTCACCTTGTGAACTCTGTGTGTGTGTGTGTGTGTGTGTGTGTGTGAGAGTGTGAGTGTGTGTTTTCAGCTCGTTCTGATAAAGCAGTGAGACTCACTGGAGACGTTCTAATCGGTGGAAAACCAGTGTTTTTGTTTGTGTGTGTGTGTGTGTGTGTGTGTGTGTGTGTGTATGGGGCCTTGCTATGTGATTTACGCATCAACAGCAGTAATTTGAAAATGTGGTGTTTAGTTGCTGCAATTATCAACGGAGCAGCACTATAATTTAACCACCGTTAACTTGGAGTGTGTGTGTGTGTGTGTGTGTGTGTGGGATTGTTTGCCCTTCGTTGCGGATGGACACACACACATCATGTATTTTAAATGAACACTATTTTTATATGCTGTAAATTAGCTACATGTTGTGTAAGTTTTTTAAGTAAAAATAACTACCGTATGATCAACAGTGTAGTTGAAAAAATGTAACGTATTGAGCAGCTAACGTCAACATACATGCTAGTTAATAGGGTAATTAGCAGTTAGCATATGATATCAGCACGACAATTACACGGTGAGCAGCTAGCACACAATATGGGGACGCTAGCATGTGATTTGGGACAGTTTACATCAGGTACACTTTTTTTTTTTTTTGGGACCGTGAGCTGCCGTAGCATATTTAGCTAATAGCCTGCATGCTAACATGGTAACTAGCAGTTAGCATATGACACACGTGAGGTGTTAAACCTCCATCAGGAAGCTGTACGGAAAAGGATCAAATGCTGATAACTTCAGGTGTTGTTGTTTGTTTTTGTTGGTTTCCATGGTGACAGAGCGAGTCAGAGTGGTGTATTCTGAGTTGTCAGTGTGAATAAAAGGTTGAATAATAAAAGAATCTTTTTAATTAAATTAAGCTTTCAGGATTTTTTTTATTATTTCACTTCAGATAATTTCCCCCCCCCCCCTATCTGTACTTGTAGCTAGCTACAAACCGACTTGCTAAAATGTATTTTAATAAAAACTACCCATTTCACATCCAGATACAGGTGTTGAGGTGCTAACTGGTGCGTGCTGGCTACACCTTTTAGGCTTTTCTTCTAATTCACAGTGTGTAGGTTTTTATTTTTATTTAATTTCAGTCAGTGGAATGCTAACTGAAGCGAACTGAAGCCTTATAGCTTTGACTCAGTTCAGTAAGATGCTAACTAGCGTCATTTCCCTGGAACTGAATCAACTTCAACTCCTTCAGCACCACAGTACTAGTTCAGGTTCAGGTCAGCGGGATGCTAACTGATGCTAGTTTCCTTTTCTTTTTTTCTTTTTGGTCACTTCCTGCCATTTTTGAAATCAAACCTTCACCTCGGATCTTTAGTGGGAAATGAACACACAGTCTCGCCAGAGTGAAATGACGAGGCGGCAAAAATTTCATATTTTATACTGGAACCTTCTGGAACCAAAGGCTTAACTCACAATACACCATTGTTTGATGTATTTTTGTTGTCTCCCCTAATTTGTGTGTGTGTGTGTGTGTGTGTGTGTGCGTGCACAGACTAAGACCTACTTTCTACACACACACACACACACATCCACATCCGGGAAATGCAAGAGTTTTTGCATTCAGGTAATCTCACTGACCGAGGGTACATAATAAACAGTGTGTGTGTGTGTGTGTGTGTGTGTGTGAGAGAGAGAGAGACAGAGAGAGAGAGAGAGATCATAACCAGTAGTGCTTTCTCAGGTTTTACAGTCTTTTGTGTAGTGTGTGTGAGTGTGTGTGTGTGTGTTGAGGGCTTTTTAATCATGCTTGAGCTTGGTACCTTTCCACACCCTTTTCTCAAACAATACTCTCTCTCTCTTTATTTCTTTCTGTCTCTCTATCTATTTCTCTTTTGCACTCTCTCTCTCTCTCTCTCTCTCTCTCTCTCTCTCTCTATCTCTGTGTGTGTATGTTTAAGAATATTAAACTAATGCATGAGAATGCGTCAGGGCATGCTAATGTCTGTTTATTAAAAGTGTGTGTGTGGAGTAAAGGGTGGAGTGTGTGACTGTGTGTTTAGGAATGAAGGGAGAGGCTCCATGCAGCTGCGTGTCCTAAATCACATTCTGTGTTAAAATGGTACAGTAGATCCTCCACCGAGAGACACGGCATTGCTGCATACTTTATATATATATATATATATATACACACACACACACACACACACACACACACAGTTTGGTTTGCGGTTCGGGACGCAACCACAGGGAGCAGGACGTCTCTCACGCTAACTGTGAAAGCTTTGTTGTGGCTGCTGAACGCTTGACTGACCATCAAACACTCGCTAAAGGCACACGTCCCTGTGAATGAGCCATTACCATAGAAACCATAGCGTATTAGAACGAGCGCGTTGATCTAAACCTGCGCTACTCTCAGCGCTGCTGTTATAGAAAACTAATCACCACCTTCTGACCAATCACCGTCCAGAACTCGGCAGCGCCGCGGTGTATCTCATTATTAACGCTTGTGTTTCTAGACTGTTTGTAGCTTATTGTTCATTTCCCTCCACCAGGTGGCATCATGTCGAGTGGGCGTGAGTCAGTGGGCGACTTGATTCCCCAGGACCTGCTGGAGGTTTTTGCCCAGGAGCGACAGAGCAAACGGGGCAGAAGATCCCGCAGGCGAAACAGAATTATCCGAGCGTTCAGCTGGTTCAACTTAAAGGGTCGGCGCAGAAAAAATCTCTCTCAAAACAAAGACATAAACATCGACATTCTCACCCCTGGATTACCCGTGCCAATCCCACTGCCTTCAACCAACACGGGTAAATATCGACATCTGTACCGAGTACACTGAACACGGGTAAATATCGACATCTGTACCGGGTACACTGAACACGGGTAAATATCGACATCTGTACCGAGTACACTGAACACGGGTAAATATCGACATCTGTACCGAGTACACTGAACACGGGTAAATATCGACATCTGTACCGAGTACACTGAACACGGGTAAATATCAACATCTGTACCGAGTACACTGAACACGGGTAAATATCGACATCTGTACCGAGTACACTGAACACGGGTAAATATCAACATCTGTACCGAGTACACTGAACAGATGGTTAAAATCGACATCTGTACCGAGTACACTGAACACGGGTAAATATCGACATCTGTACAGAGTACACTGAACACGGGTAAATATCGACATCTGTACCGAGTACACTGAACACGGGTAAATATCGACATCTGTACCGAGTACACTGAACACGGGTAAATATCGACATCTGTACCGAGTACACTGAACACGGGTAAATATCGACATGTGTACTCAACACACCAAACAGCGCTACACCGCATCACCTGTATGTAATGCACTTAAGACTGAAAAACCTGACTTAATGTGGTTAATGCGCAGGTAAACATCTGGATGCAGGATGAAAATCAACAAAACAGTACAACGACAAACCCGGTTATATTAAACATCGAACTTTTATTAACAAAACGAATGACACCTTGGAGGGTGGAACAGCTCCACCGCACAGCTCCACCGCCCTGTAAAACATGAAAATCATCACACACTGAACTCTGACTCCGATCCGTGAGACTCGGACTCAGTCGGCTCGTGCTGGTTCGGTTTATAATCGCAGGTCCGTTCTCTAACGGAAATAATGATTTTTATTACTATAAAAATACAAAAAACATCGGTGGGGGCGGAGCCGTGGTGGGCTGGTGCCGTAATCGGTATGTGGCCGAACACCGTGTAACATCGGGAACACCGACTATCACAGCAAGCCTAGTGTTCAAATACCTTGTCTACACCCATCACAGGTAACACCTGTCCAAACACACCTAATTAATGCAGCATTAGTTACACACCTGACACAGGTACATTTATTTGTGCTAATTAGTTTCAGTCTGAAGGATTCGGCTTCATTTTCAAGTTGTTTTATGTAAAAATCGTTTACTAAATGTAAACAAGAAATGTCCTGTTACCTGCGGTAGTTGTGTGTGGAGGCGGAGTTTACCTGCGGTAGGTGTGTGTAGAGGTGGCGTTTACCTGCATTAGGTGTGTGGGGTGGAGTTTACCTGTGTTAGGTGTGGGGGCGGAGTTTACCTGTGTTAGGTGTGTGTAGAGGTGTAGTTCACCTGTGTTAGGTGTGAGGTGGTGGAGTTTACCTTTGTTAGGTGTGGGGGCGGAGTTTACCTGTGTTAGGTGTGTGTAGAGGCGGAGTTTACCTGCATTAGGTGTGTGGGGGTGGAGTTTACCTGCATTAGGTGTGTGGGGGTGGAGTTTACCTGTGTTAGGTGTGGGGGCGGAGTTTTCCTGCGTTAGGTGTGTGGGGGCGGAGTTTACCTGCGTTAGGTGTGTGGGGGCGGAGTTGACCCTTGTTAATTACAGCACACACACGCCCACGCGTTCCACTGCATTGACGGGAATGTTGGTTTCTGTTTATTTTAATACCCAGACAACAGAATGTTCTGGTTTGTGATTTCCCACAATACCCTGCAGCGTGTTTGCTTTTTGTGGGTGTCACGTTTGAACACTGTGACTCATCAGGCTGACCTTTGACCTCTGCAATATTCTCACTCACTCACACACACACACACACACACACACACACACACACACACACACAACCTGCCCCAGGCTAGATTAGCACACCGAGTTTGCCGTATCCGTATGTGTGTGTGTGTGTGTGTGTGTGTGTGTGTGTGTGTGTGTGAGAGAGAGAGAAGATGATGGGAATTTCCATTCTGATTCTAACTTAATTTAGCTTGTTTTCTTTTTCTCTTTAACATCAGCAGGGTCTTTAACAGCCCACTATCACAAAGCCTGTACACACACACACACACACACACACACACACACACACACACACACACACACACACTTGGGTCCGGTAGTGTGTGAGCACAAGGATGTGAATGTGTTCCTGTGGCTTTGGCGAGACATGACGCTC
>CM022755.1:1000942-1030942 GCA_012411365.1 Ameiurus melas | reverse complement strand
ACACACTCACGCACACTCTCACACACACACTCTCACACACTCTCACACACACACACCTCACACACACACACACACTCTCACACACACACTCTCACACACTCTCTCACACACATCTCACACTCACACACACACTCTACACACACTCACACACACTCACACACACTCTCACACACAACTCTCTACATACACACACTCTTACACACACACTCTCACACACTCTCACACACACACTCTCTCACACACACTCTCTCACACTTCTCACACACACTCTACACACTCACACATACACACACACACTCTCTCTCACACACATACACTCTCACACACTCTCACCCTCTCACACACTACCTCTCACATCCTCTCTCACACCACTCTCACACACTCTCTACACACTACACTCACACACACTCTCTCAAACACCACACACACACTCTCACACACACACATCTTAACACAACATTCTCTCACACACACACACTACACACATCTCACCCACACACTCTCTCACACACATCAACCATTAAAAACCTCTCACCTCTCTCTCACACACCACCTCCACACAACCTCTCTCACACACACACACACACCCACAACCCTTGTCTAACCCATCAAGAGTGTAGAACCTGTGTGGGGGCGTCGTGTGTATGTAGTCCTGTGCTCTGCGCTGTACTCGTCTCCAACCCTCGAGAACTCGGACCTCTTCAGAGCGCGTTATTGTGTTTGTCTTCTACTCTTGAACTGTTGCATTCTTAATAATTATCTTTTACTTCTTGCATTCTAGATTTTTGTGGTTCTACAGCCCATAATCTTAGAGTTCTACAACTGCTGTGGTTCTATGTAGATTTATTGCATTTAAGAACTTATTTGTAAGTTCAGGAACCCTGAGCTGTAGTGTGTTCAGGAACCCTGAGCTGTAGTGTGTTCAGGAACCCTGAGCTGTAGTGTGTTCAGGAACCCTGAGCTGTAGTGCGTTCAGGAACCCTGAGCTGTAGTGCGTTCAGGAACCCTGAGCTGTAGTGCGTTCAGGAACCCTGAGCTGTAGTGCGTTCAGGAACCCTGGGCTTTCGGTTTGTAGGACCTGCTGTATTGCCGGAACCCTGGGAAAACTACACGTCCTACAAGTCTTGCATTCTAGAACCTTGAACTAGCATTTGAGGATGTGGTGTGGACAGAATCAGGGTTCCACACGGTGACCTCACACAGATCAGCACCGGATCTACTCGGATTATAATCTGCTCATGGATCTGCTCAAGCTGCGACTCATAAATGACAGGAACGCTGTCGGTTCTGCAGAGTTCCAGTATTATCCCAGGTATTTGTTCATGCAGTACAGAATACACTGTTCTAGAACCAGGCCTGAGCATTGTTGCCCTCTGGACCTCTGGATTGTTCTGTTCACAGCAGAGCGCCGCGAGAGCCTTGAGCCATGTTGCAATGTGTGTAATGTAAATAAGGGCGTGTGCATTCTGCTCAAACACAGCCACGGAAAACAAATAGACAACGTTTCACTGAAGTTCTGCGAACTTATGTGCTGTGTGTGTGTGTGTGTGTGTGTGTGTGTGTGTGTGTAACGGAGTTATATAATTGATTAGACACACCTACCTCCTAGCTGCTCAGAGGAGCACAAACTGATGTTTGAACTGGGGGTATAAGGGTGCCAATACTTTGTGCAGAGTAACAGATGGGCAACAGTCAGTAATGATACACCTATAGAGTGAGCTGTGTGGTAGAGGAAACCGTATGAAACTCTGTGTATAACAGCGTTTGTTCTGAAGCCGCAGCGTTGTGCCGCATCACGCCACGCCCACACCACGCCCATGAGGTTCTTCTTCCCACAACACTTCACGCTTTATTCTTTATTTAGAGTCTGTGTGAAGTTTTGATTAGAGTGCAGCTCGGGTTTGGATTTAAACTGAGACGTGGGTGTGGTTATGGACATTCTGTAGGGTTTGAGGCGTGGTTGTGGTTATGGACATTCTGTAGGGTTTGAGACGTGGGTGTGGTTATGGACATTCTGTATGGTTTGAGATGTGGGTGTGGTTATGGACATTCTGTAGGGTTTGAGATGTGGGTGTGGTTATGGACATTCTGTAGGGTTTGAGATGTGGGTGTGGTTATGGACAATCTGTAGGGTTTGAGATGTGGGTGTGGTTATGGACAATCTGTAGGGTTTGAGACGTGGGTGTGGTTATGGACAATCTGTAGGGTTTGAGACGTGGGTGCGGTTATGGACAATCTGTAGGGTTTGAGATGTGGGTGTGGTTATGGACAATCTGTAGGGTTTGAGACGTGGGTGTGGTTATGGACATTCTGTAGGGTTTGAGATGTGGGTGTGGTTATGGACAATCTGTAGGGTTTGAGATGTGGGTGTGGTTATGGACAATCTGTAGGGTTTGAGATGTGGGTGTGGTTATGGACAATCTGTAGGGTTTGAGATGTGGGTGTGGTTATGGACAATCTGTAGGGTTTGAGACGTGGGTGTGGTTATGGACAATCTGTAGGGTTTGAGACGTGGGTGTGGTTATGGACAATCTGTAGGGTTTGAGACGTGGGTGTGGTTATGGACAATCTGTAGGGTTTGAGATGTGGGTGTGGTTATGGACAATCTGTAGGGTTTGAGACGTGGGTGTGGTTATGGACAATCTGTAGGGTTTGAGACGTGGGTGTGGTTATGGACATTCTGTAGGGTTTGAGGCGTGCACTTGATGTTGGTGCCCTTCTGAGTGGACCAGCTCCGCATGTGACGCGCCTGATGGCTTCTTCACCACGGTTTGATGACGTTAATCCGGCACCGACGTGGTCACGTATTGATGAGTTGATTTTGTAATGACTGAGCGCTCAGCTGTGTGCGTTTGATCTTCAGGCCTGAGAGTCACAGCGTGTTAATGATTATCCAGAGTTCTATACACACACACACACGCGCGCGCCCACGTCCAGCGTCCTGTGTTCGAGTTCATTATTCTCCATCCTGTGGAACAGAAATCCCTTCCTTTAGGAAATAAGCGCTGCGGTGTGAACAAAAGCCGGTCTCGGGTGGAGTGTAAACATGTTGACGGTGTGACGCGGTGAGCGCGGTGTTGCGTGTCTCACACCGCTCTCCAACTCGTTTGTTTCCTGAAACACTGCCGAAGGAAAATATAATATGCAAAAGAAAAAGCCTGTGAGTGATGATCCGCTCGTGTGTGTGTGTGTGTGTGTGTGTGTGTGTGTGTGTGTGTGTGTGTTCAAACCCACAGAGTGTCTCGCCCCCTTCCATTCATCCCTCCATCACTGTGGACATTCTGCTCATTCCCGATCACTGTGGAGAATCTCTTTACACTCGTTTATTATGTGTGTGTGTGTGTGAGAGAGAGAGTGTGTGTGTGTGTGTGTGTGTGTGTGAGAGAGACTGTGTGTGTGTGTGTGTGTGTGTGTGTGTGTGAGAGAGAGAGTGTGTGTGTGTGTGTGTGTGTGGAGAGAGACTGTGTGTGTGTGTGTGTGTGTGTGTGTGTGTGGAGAGAGACTGTGTGTGTGTGTGTGTGTGTGTGTGTGTGTGTGTGTGTGTGTGAGAGAGACTGTGTGTGTTGTGTGTGTGTGTGTGTGTGTGAGAGAGAGAGTGTGTGTGTGTGTGTGTTTGGAGAGAGAGTGTGTATGTGTGTGAGAGAGAGAGTGTGTGTGTGTGTGTGTGAGAGAGAGTGTGTGTGTGTGTGTGTGAGAGAGAGACTGTGTGTGTGTGTGTGTGTGTGTGTGTGAGAGAGTGTGTGTGTGTGTGTGTGTGTGTGTGAGAGAGAGAGTGTGTGTGTGTGTGTGTGTGTGTGTGTGTGAGAGAGAGAGTGTGTGTGTGTGTTTATATTTATTTTCAGAGTGTGTTACCATGTGTATGGGTGTGTGTTTGTGTGCTATTCTGAAGCTCTGTTCCCACACACACACACACACACACACACACACACACACACACACACACACACACACACACACACACACTAAGTGTGAAGTCGAGAAACCAGTTCTATGATCCACAGCGCATGCTTTGATTCCAAAACCGAAACACACACACACACACTCTAGCTTTGGGCTAACCTCGACCTCCACGACCGAGATACAGGTACTGAAGAGTCGAACTAGTGAGTTGAGTTGATTCTTTGAGTCACCTGTTCATCAGGTTCTGAATCGAAAGGCGTGTCCTGGTTTTGCTGAGAGACCGGTGTCCCTGGGTCATCGTGGGAAGAGTCGTATGAAGTGTGTATAGGTGCGTTAGGTGTGAATCCGTTCGGCTTTTAGATTTACGCTCAATTAAGAGCATGTTCGCCAGGTCCCTGTGAACGATCAGCAGATAATCATCAGTCAAATAACGAATAAAGTAAAAGAAACAAATAAATAATCATTCAAATAAACATGCGTCACTGTCTGACTGTCTCACGGTCTCCATGACACTTTATTGCTGTCTCACTGTCTCTGTATGTGTTGTGTGTGTGTGTGTGTGTGTGTGTGTGTGTGTGTGTATCTCTTTGTTGCTACGTCACAGTACCTCTGTGTCTCGGTGCCATAGCGCTGTTCTGTACGACTGTAACACTGTAACACTGTACCTGTCGTTCCACACTTAATCATTGACCGTGAACTATTTCCTGCTTTAGGCGTCTGAACAGCAGGTCTGTGCATGTCCGAATAGTTTTCTCTCTCCTGGAACAGTTCCTTCTGAAGCTGTTCCTTAAAGTGTGTGTGTGTGTGTGTGTGTGTGTGTGTGTGTGTGTACCTCCATGAACCATCAGACATGCGTCTGTTATGATCTCTCAGCCCCCCAACACCCCCACACACACACACACACAGACATTAGGATACTTTCCTGAGACTGATGTTAGTAATCGTGATGTTGGTAAATGTGTTTTGAAGATGTACGAGTGTCTGACCTCAGACGATGACATCATTCACCATGACATCACTGTGCAGCGAATCCAGTCTCACATATATATTCCAGCTGCATTTCTTCAGCTAGTACACTCATTATCCCTCTCTCTTACACACACACACACACACACACACACACACACACACTTGAATGAACACCTACAGGAGTCTCGTACAGCTCAGAATCAACACCGACTGTTTCCCTCGGAGAGTTTCAGTTTGAGATATTTGACTTCCTCTGCGTTCCTCGTTATCTCTGTATCTGCAAACACCTGGAGCCTGAAGGGAGCGAGGGCGAGTCAGGACAAAGTGGAGTTTGTGCAATGTGTGTGTTCGCGCTCGCATGTAAGAGAGTCAGATAGGGAGAGACACACACAGGGGAGACACACACAGGGGGAGACACACACAGGGGAGACACACACAGGGAGAGACACACACAGGGAGAGACACACACAGGGGAGACACACACAGGGGGAGACACACACAGGGAGAGACACACACAGGGGAGACACACACAGGGGGAGACACACACGCGGGAGACACACACACGGGAGACACACAACGGGGAGACACAACACACAGGGGAGACACACACAGGGGGAGACACACACAGGGAGACACACACAGGGAGAGACACACACAGGGAGAGACGGAGGGGAAACACACAGACACACACACCCACAGAGGGAGAGGGAGACACACACACAGAGAGGCAGGGAAAAAGACAAAGAGAACAACAGAAAGAGAAAGAGAGGCAGACAGACAGACAGACAGACAGACAGACAGACATGGGGTAGACAGTGAGAGATAAAGAGATAGAGAGAGATGGTGAGAGACAGACAGACGGAGAGAGAGAGTTTTTGTGGAGTTGGATTAATAATAAGTACTGAGGGGATGATGATGATGATGATGATGATGATGGAGATTGTGATGAAGATTTATTGCTGGTGTTGCTGAGTACTGTAACAGCATCAACTACAAAGTGATAGTTCTGATGGTTATACTGGTCCCTGTCCAGGGTGTACCCCGCCTTGTGCCCGGTGCTCCCTGGGAGAGCCTCCAGGTTCCCTGTGACCCTGAACAAGTAAGCGGTAGAAGATGGATGGATGGATGGCTCCTATTAATAAATATGCTGACTTGCCTAATATATAATATTTAAATCGAATATAATAAACTATTTATTGATACATTAATACACACCACACTGTGTATATTCACCACTACAGTGTTCCAGTGTACAGATTATCATACATTTAACTTCTATTTATTTGGCTGAATGTTGATGGACTGAAAGAGTTCTCACCTGGTAGGAAGAAGAGTTCCGTCAGTTTCAGACCCCGATAATCCGTTACGTTTAGACCCAGTGCGCTGAACTGGTGGCTGCACACCTCCGTTACCTGTTAGCGTGAAGGTCCAGAGGAAAACTAAAGGAGACGCCAGAAGTCTTAAAGAGAACGGGATGGTCCTACCGAGGGCTCTGGGTGATCCCTATGAACGTGTTGACTTGAAAAACTGATTATATTGAAGCTTTAAACCGAAACTGTAGTGTGGTGATGTCTGATATTCTGCAGAATGAGTGGTTTATCCCACAGTTTCAGTTTTAACGTGGCAAAGTTGTTCTTTCAGCTGCTTCTAGGTGCTGAGTCACTTGACAAGCCGTGTAAAATCATCTGTGATTGTTGCGCCCTCTAGTGGAGCCGAAGATCTTTTATTTCTACTACAAAAGGTCCCAAGAATTTAGGACTTTACATGTGTGTGGCTTTAGTTAGAGAAACATAATCGTAGAAGATAACCGGCATGTGAAGTCCACTGATGTTCCTTTTGAGTTCTTGTACAGGCGCGTTTATTTTGTTTCCTGCAGGTACATTAATTCCAAATAATACAAATGCGCGTTACAGGAAGTATGACATATTACCGGTCATATTCAAGATGGACGTACTAGTGAGTACTGAGTTCACTCGAATCCACCTGAACGGTTATAAGTAGGACTGTTGTTTCTGTAAACCTTCACTAGAATTAAATATTCAAGAATACCCACTGAGAAAAGGTTTTAATATTCTCTCCTTTCTCTCTCTTCCTGCCTGTCTGGCCCCTCCTCCCTCCCCCCAAGCCTCCGAAGTCGAAGGTAAGACGTCACGTCCTCCACCGCAATTCCAAGAGAACGTGTTTATTGAGGGAAATCGACCGAAGTATGTCGAGGATCTGCACACGGAGGCTCAGGAGGGCCTGAAACTCCTACAGCAAGACGGTACGTCCTCGTTAAACAATTCAGCTCGAGTCGTTTTAGGAGAAAGTGAACATTTCGGAACTGGAACTGTTTCTTTTTTTTCATTCTCCAGAAAACAGGGACGGCGTGGATTATCAGGATGACCAGAGCGTCGTCGTAAGTACCTTATTGACGGGTAGTTTAAGAACACTGGGTCGGGAGGGAGGGATGCATGAAACCATCGCCGCGTGATGTTTATGTGGACGACGTCCTTTTCCACACAGTCGACAGTGACGGCTCGTACGGACGACGACATGAGCTTCAGTGAACTGGGGATGTCCGAGTCCGAGAGCAACGCTGCTGACACGATCTCCACACGTTCCATCACTTCCTATCAGTCTTCACGCTCCGGACTCACACGCCAAGGTACGGCCTCGCGTACTCCGCTTCGTTTCGTTACGGTTTGTTACACCAAGGAGAGTACTGTGGAGGGGAACGTCAAATGGAGCGCAGCTCAATTTCACGTAGTGAGAGTTTGGTGTTAATCGTATTGTTGTGCCCCTGCGTTCAGGCTCCACGTTCAGGCCACTGAAAGAGGACAGGAAACACGGCAAGAGCAAATCGAAGGGGAGAAAGGCGGGTATGGTCACGGGAATACCGAGACACGTCCAGAGAGAACTGGGTACGCTTTCTTATTAAAGCTCAAAATGTCACATATAGAAATGAAGAGTGTGCTCGAGCCGAACTAATGCGCATTCTGACTCTTTTCCTGAATCTAGGGCTTGACCGAGCTGCGTGGACAGCGTCTCAGTTCACCGATGCTCAGCTATCTAACGGAGGTGTAAGCATTTCCACCGTCATTCCCACTCTGGACGGCATATCCATCGCCCCGGTCTCGGACGAGGCGATAAAGTACCTGCAGAACATGAACAGTCTTCAGGCTGAAACGGAGGACAAACCCCCGCTTCCTCCTCAGGCGGGACCGCAGGATGACCTCTTTCTACTGCGGCATTTCTTAAATCAGTCGTTTGATCCACAGAGGCAGAATTCACTAGCTGCCCCGGGGATGACCACGTCAGGCCTCTCTCCATCCAATCAGGTGATGTACGTCTCCCCTGAGGCAACATACATGTCCAAGATCATCCCAAACGCGATACTGCCTTCGTCTGTGGACGTGGTCGAGCTCAGCCGCAACAGGAGTCGCAGTAGCGTTCGCATGGTGAGTAAGAGCAGCCTGGCATCGGCCAGCCCGGCTCCGTCAAGAGCCTCGTCCCGGGCATCGTCACGGTTCTCCTCACGAGCTCCATCACTGATGTCCTCGCGGATCTCTTCTCGGGCTTCCACCTGTCGGACCGCCACCCTCTCGGAGTGCTCCGACTGGAGCCGCTCGGGGTCGTCCGAGACGCTGGTCTCGGATTCGTCCACCATTTCCAGCAGCAGCACTCCTCGTGTGGCCAGCAGGACAAATCGGGCGGAGGACACAGATGGACCTCCCACCCGCAAAGGTAATCCCGGTGCCCAAAATACTCCGTTTAAGCCTGTGCAGGTGAACGGTAACGACCAAGAAGAGGAAGCTTGGAAGAAGTCTGGATCCACTGGACCTTTTAATCGCAGCCTATCAGTGATGAAAAAGAGCAAGAAACCACCGCCTCCGCCAAGTCGTTCGCACTCGCTGCATTCCCGTATGTATGCGAGAACCGTCGCTGAGCATAAATCTCTGGAAAATGGGTCTCAGAAAGTGGAATCGCCGTACAGTGCCTATTCGAGTCAGAATGGCAACACAACCGTTCCATCTAAAGAGAACCTGACCAGCCAGAGAGCGATGTTGGCAGAGCTACAGTTAAAGAAAGGCCTTCAAATGCATACTGGCAACATATCGTACGCGGACACTAACGGAAGGAGTCACCAGAATAATCTCAAACATTTCCTACCATCTTTTCAAAGTCTAACCGCTAATGGTGTGGTTGCTTCACCAGCTGTGACGACTCTCATGGCTCTCCTTGATGTTCCAGACCCTCCCAAAGTTCTAGCTCCACCTCCACCTCCTCCTGAGACATGGGCACACAATCAGCTCACCTTCGAACTGCTGTGTGGACCTGGACCTGCAAACTTTGAGCGCTGGGCCCAAAAGAGAGGTCTGAAATTTGAAGTTCCAATCCAGACGGCTCAGGGGAAAATACCAGCAACGAGTCAAGCGAGAAACGTAATGAAGGACTATGTAGTAGCACCTGAAATGCAAACGCAAGAAGCCATGGCCTCAGACGAGCAATCTAGGACTGCTCCTACAAAGATATCCGTTAATGTTCATCCAGCTTATGGCTACACTCTGCCTTTACCCGTGCTTACCCAGGTTCGTCCGTCCCCATCTCCTTCACCACCTCCTGAACATATACCGCCCCTGCCCCCAACAGACCTTCTAAAAGAAGATGCATCCGCCCAGTGCCAAGGACCTTTTGATGAGATCATGTATCTCCCTCCACACCCTTTATACCCACCACCTCCCCCTCCTACAAACGTACAACCTCCACATCCGCCAGGTGGGCAGGATGAAACGGACCTCACATCTCTCGCCATGCCACCTTCTCTAAGGTTTTTATTAAAAGTACCCCCAGTGACACAGAATGCACAGCCTTCAACATTAGAGGAAGCTGCATCTTCTCCAGAACAGAAAATCCCACCTGCTCCACCAATGATCCCACCTGCTCCACCAATGATCCCACCTGCTCCACCAATGATCCCACCTCCTCCACCGGCAGTGCCACCTCCTCCACCGGCAATCCCACCACCTCCAACATCAAGAACTCCTCCTCCACCAGAGATCCCTCCTGCTCCACCACTGATCCCTCCTTCTCCTAAGATGGTCCCTACTGCTCCAAAGCAAACCCCACCAGACATATCCTCAAAGCTATCCCAAATCACGTCCACACCGTTTAATGTTCCTCCACCACCTCCATTACCCATAGATCTCAAGAAAGAAGTCAAAACTATCACAGTTGACAAACAGGAGAAACAGTCTTCTCCGCCAAGCACCCAAACCGGTGCAAGTACCGAGGAAAGTCCTACCCTGATGGTCACACCGTCCTTATTACAGAACGTTCGTCTACGGTCAATCAAGACCAATGTGTGCCAAGCTGAAGCTCCTGGTGGACTTCCAAAACCAAAGCATCAGACCAAACCAAAGCCAATAAGAAGATCTCTGATTTTGAGTACACCTGATATTCCCTCGCAATCGGCTACAGATCAAAAGGATGACCCTCTTCCTGCTACCACCGTACAGGAGAACCAGGGCACCAAGCCACCATCACACACCCAACCCAAAGCTGAACAAAAGGTACTGTCTGGAAGTGCTGAACAGGTTTCACCAGATGTAGAACCTGAACCCAACAGCCACGTCAGCGTCACAGACCAAAAAACTCAACAAACATGCGCTGAACCAGTCGAAGAGTCCGTGTCTGCTGAATCACTACCCCAAAATCCCAACCAAGCAGAACCTGAACCAAAGATCACAGTCCAGGTTCTCCAAAATTCAACATCTGAATCCTCAACTATGCTAACCCCTGCTGAACCAAAAAATCAACCCGTTGATGTAAAAGAAATCCAAAACGACTCCAGCAAAACAAAAGACCAACAAAGTTCACCACTGGTACAGCCAGAGCAAGATGTTAAACCTCCACAGCCCCAAACTTTAATACTCACACCTCCTAAATTCAACTCTGCTCACAAAGTGCCTCCAACTAGCATTCCTTCATCTTCCATGTCCCTCCAGGATGCCATTCGTCTGAAAACCGCCGCCATGTCGTCTACAGACAACCAAGCCAAGCGTCTGAGTCTGCTGCATTCCCCTCCGGTGTCCACCGGGGCCGTCTCACCGACATCCACAGCAAACTTCATCTTCTCCAAAAGCACGAAGAAGGTGGTGATGGAAAAATCTCCTTCATCTCCAGAGTCCAAATCAGATCTGAGGAAGAACCTGGTGGACGAGTTGAATTCTGTTTCTCAGACATCCAGAGCCGCTCCTGATCCCGGGAACGGGAGTGCAAAAGCCAAAGTCCCGCCTCCAGTCGCTAAGAAGCCCAGTGCTAAGAGTGAACATGTTACCCATAATCCCTCAGAGAGTAATGTGGACACTGAGCATGTGCAGACTGCTGGTCAGTGAGCACAGCCAGAGGAGAGAAGGTACGGATTTTATTTTCATCCCAAAAAATTCCAGACGTCTACGAGAGCATCTGCAGGTTGTTGCTCTCAGTTTAGCAATGCTAATAAAAAAATGTACATCAATTATTAAGGTTCTGTATTCAATAGAAAGTCACATTTAGAACAAAAAGTTGATGTTTTGCTGAACACGAGGCTGGATTTGCTTCGCTGAAGGTCTTTGTTGTCCAGCAGGTGATGGACGATCCGACGACCGGGACGCTGTAATTCATTCCCAGTGACATGAGCAGCCACAGCCACAAGGCGGCGCTCTTTAGCGTGTGTGGTGGACAGGAACCCGAAGTGACCAGGCTCTCTGAGAGAGAAAGGTCACTGAATGTTGAAGAAATGGAGGAAAGAATGCTGGGAAAAGAAAGAAAGACAAGTAAAGAATGAGGAAGAGGAAGAAGAAAAGAAAAAAAAACAGTAAACGGAATTAACGGAGGAAGGAAAACTGATGGAGAAAAACGTGGAGAATGAGAAGAAAAGGACAGAGAGAACGGAGTGAGGAACACTTGCAGTGAGAAAGTACGAACACGCGAGAGTTCTGTATTTGTAAAGCAGTAGAAAAGCTTTTGGGTGTGTGTTTATTTCCCGCAGAAGGTGTTGGTCTTTCTGACGTTAAGAGAATTTATGATTATGTAAATAATTTGCTATGTACAGTTCTAACTTTCAGCCCAGAACAATCCTGAACAGGTCTATTGACTGGACCTTCTTTAATTAAGTTTGATTTTAATATATGACGTTTCTTTGTGCACTGTATCTGGGGAATCGCGGATTTAGGACTTCTATCATTTCCTTCGTTTCTGCTGTGTTATTGAAGCATCTCGTCTAAGTTATTGTTCAGAAAGAGCGATGATCCGATGTTCACGTCTGCGGCCCAGCCTCGTGTATCTGCTTCCTGCTTCGCCTTTTTTTCCGTCCTCTTTCATGTGTATCCGAGATCTATTTACATCAGCAGTATAGCATGCGTGAAATGTTCTCATGAATAACAGGCATTTCTTTTATTTTTTTTTTACCTGGCCTGAAATCGCTTGCGTTTAAAGAGGAGCGTGTTCATTTAAAAAACAATCTTCATTTTAAAAAGCACCTTATAATCACGGCTGACATGCACACTGGGTTCTGACCAGGTATTTCTTCAAAACATTAAACACCGTCTGAAGCACGCGTCTGTATCTGTCTGTATCGCCTCTGTGTGTCCCGCCGCGCTGCTGAATCCTGCGTCGTGATTGGTCCGGAGGTGTTGATTAGTTCTCTTACAGCAGCAGCTC
The DNA here is from genome assembly GCA_012411365.1 of Ameiurus melas. Taxonomy (NCBI): domain Eukaryota; kingdom Metazoa; phylum Chordata; class Actinopteri; order Siluriformes; family Ictaluridae; genus Ameiurus; species Ameiurus melas. The sequence continues at coordinate 1,018,390 of CM022755.1, read as the reverse complement.
TGACAGGACTGCAGCTGCACATCACAGGTTTGTTTACATCAGGGCGCTCGCTCTGAAATGACCCTGAGGTGTTTCTGCTCGTGTCCACATGATGGCGCTGTGGCGCTGCTGATTAACTCGGAGTCAGAATTACTTTTACACCACAGCAATTTGACAATAATAAAACATATATATATATAATTTTTATTGGTTTATTGTTGCATTTAATGTTGCGTTATAGCTTTACCTCTGCATGCTACAGAGCGCCGACACTGGAGACTCCTTCCGTAAATGTTCAATGAACCTCTCCGTACACGTGAACGGTTGGTCAACGCAGTCCCTGTGAAGGAGCGGTTGCTATAGAGACGATAAGGAGTGCGCTGCTATAAAGGCGCGCCGTGCAGCTGCACTAGGGGGGAATCCGGACCGTTATGGGAGATGGAGATCATGAGGAAGGACAGAGAAGAAATGTGCCGTCGTGATTTGGTTATTTTAATTCCACAGCCTGCGGTCACACCCCAGCTGGGTGGGCGTCTCAGCTTATTTATTTATTATTGTAAAAGGTCACACTTGTATCAGTGATGCAAGAACACATCAGTTTAGTGTCATCAGTCTGTTTATTATCAGAGAGGTGGGTTCAGACATCAGGTAACATCACAGCAACATCTGGAGCATCACACAGTTCAATTAGCGAGCTAACTCATCACAGCTCTTTTAGACTTAAAGGTGCAGTATGTCTTTTCTCCCCAAAAGTATTTCTACAACTGTAATAATAATAATAATAATAATAATAATAATAGAATGTTGGATACATCATGTTCTTATTCTCTTCAGTTTGGGTTCTGCAGCTGCCTAAAGCTCGTAACTCATAATGTTTGACCTTTGACCTGAAAAAACAAAACAAAAAGGAAAAAACTCCTTCATTTCAGAATTCCTCCTCAGGAAGTCAGGAGGGCCTCCTCATCCTCCTCCTCCTCATCCTCATCTTCATCCTCCTCCTCATCTTCATCCTCAGCAGTGAACACACTCCATGTAAAGGAGTCCTAATGTGTGTATACACACACACATCAGCTTTAGATCCATCAGCACACACACACACTCACACACACACACACACACACACACACACACTCTCACTCATTACATCTACAACACTGACTCTACTCTCTACTGTTCCGAGATAAAGCTACATCACTCGTCACAGTTCGCTGCGAGCTCGTCGCTAACCACAGAGGAACACGGAGACACACACACTCTCTCTCTCTCTCTCACACACTCTCTCTCTCTCACACACACACACACTCTCTCTCTCACACACACTCTCTCTCTCTCTCTCTCTCTCTCTCTCACAAACACACTCTCTCTCTCTCTCACACACACACTCTCTCTCTCACACACACTCTCTCTCTCTCTCTCTCTCTCTCACACACACACTCTCTCTCACACTCGCTAACCACTGAGGAACACGGAGACACACACTCTCTCACACACACTCTCTCTCTCTCACACACACTCTCTCTCTCTCTCTCACACACACTCTCTCTCTCTCTCTCTCTTACACACACTCTCTCTCTTACACACACTCTCTCTCTCTCTCTCTCACATTACTCTTCTCTCTCTCTCACACACACTCTTCTCTCTCTCACACACTCTCTTCTCTCACACACACTCTCTCACATCATACCCCTTTCACACACAACCTCTCACACTCGCTAACCACAGAGGAACACGGAGACACACACTCTCTCATCACACACTCTCTCTCTCTCTTCACACACACTCTCTCTCTTTCACACACACTCTCTCTCTCACACACACACACATTTTTCTCTCTCTCTCTCACACACACACTCTTCTCTCCTCTCTCTCCACACACACACCTCTCACACTCGCTAACCACAGAGGAACACGGAGACACACACTTTTTCTCTCTCACACACACACCTCTCTCACACACACTTCTCTCTCACACACACACTCTCTCTCTCTCTCTCTCTCTTTCTCTCACACACACTCACCTCTCACACACACACTCTCTCTCACACTCGCCAACCACAGAGGAACACGGAGACACACACTCTCTCTCTCTCTCTCACACACTTCTCTCTCTTCACACACACACACACTCTCTCTCACACACACACACTCTCTCTCTCTCTCTCTCACAAACACACACTCTCTCTCTCACTCGCTAACCACAGAGGAACACGGAGGAGTTGGAAGTACGGAGGTCGTAAAGGACGTCGTTCCGAGCTCCGACTTCCCGTTTCCGAGGTAACACAATCGCAGGCCACATCTGGAACAAGGTTGTGAAGCTCCGCCTACTTTGTCTAAGAGGCAGCTCATAAGACACACATACGCACACACTTAATCAACTTTATGTATTTCTACTACACTGGAGATATCAAAGTTTTAGCCCCCATCTCACGCGGGGCTGGACCGAGAACTTCGGCTTGAGCACCGATGCCTCCAGATTTGGGTTCTTCTTTATAAACCAATCAGTTTGTAAACTGCTGAATTAATTAAGGGAAGCATACCTCCAGTGTTCGAACCAAATCTACACCCAGTTGGAGTTCACTGTAACAGACAGAGGGAGAGCTGGAACACTGGAAAAGACATATATATATATATTAGTGTCAACCGAGTTCATTCACTACAGTTCTGTTTTATTTCTAATAATAATAATAATAATAATAATAATAACTACATATAAGTATACAGATCATCTCAACATTTAAATGTATGTAGAGAATTCTGTTTATAAAAATATCTCACTCACAAATGTTGTGGATAAAATCAACCTTTTTAGCCTAAGTCAAAAAACTTCAAAGACAGAGTTTAGTAGATGTCAAAAGAATCTCCCTTCCCTTAACTAATCATCCATATCTATATGATACCCCACCATTGTGGTGCATGCACAGCCAGGTGTATGTTCTTCAAAGTTCTTACCAGAACTGGGTTCTCCATCATGTCACATAATTCATCCCACAGCCTCATATTGGTACTTCCCCTGAACTCTTATCTCTTTTTATGTTACTGATTTGCAAGCAAAGGGGGGTCATTTCAGAAACCCAACTCTGGAATGTGTCTAATTTACTGCCACAAAGTGAAGTTGCGTTTAGACAAACACAAGCTCTTAATTTACTTCTACAGAGTGAATCTGCTTTAGACATCCCCATAGCACCTCATTTACACACTTAGAAGTGAAGCTGAGTTTAGACAAACACAGACTCTTACTTTACCCACCTAGGAGAACACACATGTTGGAAGTGTCCTATAGCTTTAGATTAGACACAGAAAGTAATTAGGCCCACTGTTCAGTAAGGCACAGAATTCTTCTACTCAACCCACACTCAGAATAGAACTTGATCAACCATCGTTCTATGAGTTTAGATTATGCTTCCAACTATGGATTATACAGATATTTGATTATGCTTTAAGTAGTAATTCTAAATGCAGGTTACATATTGAATCCTCTTCATTAACATATCCAGAAGTGACTTATACATATTGATCACACGTCATAGATATTTTCTTAGACATATTTTTGATATATTTTCTATATAAACAGGAAAAGGAGTTATTCCATTTATTGATTTTTGTATTAAAAGTATAAAAACTCATGAACTAATATAAAAATATAAAAACACAGTAAACTAATACAGATGAAGTGTTCATTACAGCTGCCACAGTGTAGTTTCAGTTTACTCTCATATTCACACTCAGATATTCTTCATTTAGTGACTCAGAGTAAAAATTAATATTACAAACTTTTACCAAAATGAATGAATAAATAAATAAATCAGGATTATTATTATTAACCTGCAGCAGTAGTGAAGGAGGTAAAACACACACACACACACACACACACACACACACACACCACACACACACACACACACACACACTCACACACACACACACACACACACACACACACACACTCACACTCACACACACACACACACGGCTCACTGTTACACACACACACACACACACACACACACAGTTCTACTATTACACTGATGTTAATGTCCTGACTCTGTGTGTGTTATAAACACTGCTTCTGTTATTTTTCTTTTTCCTCCTCTTTGGGATCAGTGATGGTGTGTGATGGTGTGTGATGGTGGTTAATGGTGTGTGATGGTGTGATGGTGTGTGATGGAGATGCCGTGTCCTGATTCTCCTCTACACTGGTAGAGGTTTGACTTTCAGGCTCTGGATCTTCTGAGGAGAAATTAGGAGGAATAATCAGGAGGGATCCTCTTCTTCTTTTGATGGTGGTCTGACATTCCCCTTCTACATCTTCACGTTCTTCTGAGTCTTCAGGATCTTCAGGGCCTTCTGGATCTTCACCTGGACTCTTGTTGGACTTGACTGTCCTGTGACGACCCATCTGTACAGTGAGGAAGAACAGCAGGTCACATTACAGTTACATTAGTGGGGGAAACAGGTGTGTCAGTGTGAAGTGATGAAGAAATATTTAGTCACCAAAATCCACTCAAATCTTATTTAAATCACTGAACTGAAGGAACTGAATGAAGGAACTGAAGGAACTGAATGAAGGGACTGAAGGGAACTGAATGAAGGAACTGAAGGGAACTGAATGAAGGGACTGAAGGAACTGAATGAAGGAACTGAAGGGAACTGAATGTTGGTATTCAGTCTGCAGGATGTTTGTGGAGATGCAGAACTCACTGCTCTGTTCATCCAGCACAGTGCTGTAAATACAGTGCATTAACTTTTCTGCCTTAATGAACAGTATTTATAAATAAGAACACAAGTTTATAAGCCGACTGCAAATAACACTCAAGTTGTCCAAACTCCGTTCTATTTTCAACATTTGAAAGCATTAAAAGACATTTTTGAGGTCTTTGTGAAAGGAACAGAACTGGTGAAGGATCCAATAAAGACTCCTGATGAAGAAAACCTGGTTGTTGTGAAACACTGCTCTATCTGATTAAACAAACATTCCTTTCATAGAAGGAAATAGGCATTAAAAGTTCAAATATCATCATGATGCAGAGAGAGAGGGAGAGAATTACTAACACACTCAGACCCAGATCTGATGCAGTACTCATCCTGTCCACTAGAGGGTTTCGGGAATGATTTAGAGAAGATAATGGTGAGAATGTGTTAGACTGATCAGATCTCCGCTCCATTTGTATCTTGAGTCCGGATTGAGAATGTGAGGATTGTTTTTTTATCATAAAGGACTTGGAGATATCTTCTGGTCTGGAGATGTGATAGTAAATGATGTGTTAGCAGGTGCTACTGCTGAACCGGGTTTCTTCACATGTTCAGGGTTTACATTGTGTACAGTGTTGGAGTGTTTGTGTAGGAGATATATCCCTAAATGACCTGGAGTTAATAACTGTGTCGATGGTGGAGGTCTGTTCCTCCTCTCCTTTTAATGATTAATAAATAAAATATAAGAATTGACTAAAATAAATACACCGCTTTTGGACTAACATCATGAGAATATAATCTAATACACAGATATAACATTATATATATATATTCTGCTCTTAGTGTCAGTCACAGTGCAGTAAAATACAAACTTCAAGAAAAGATCACTTACTGTAAAACACTGCAGAGAGGAGGAGGAGATGATGATGATGATGATGATGATGATGATGATGATAATAAAATAGAAGTAGATTAGAGGTATAAGTTTCAGGCAGGAGACAACACGGTTATATCTCACAGACTGAAAGAGACACGTTACATGTTTACTTCCAAATGATTCGCGCTGTTCTATGTGCAGAGTCTGATTGGCTAATGCTGATCATGTGACGTGTGAGGATGCGGGAATAGTGTGTAGGTGTGTGTGTATGTGTGTGTGAAAGGGTAGCGGTAATAGTGTGTGTGTGTGTGTGTGTGTGTGTGTGTGTGTGTGTGTGTGTGTGTGTGTGTGTGTGTGTGTGAAAGGGTAGCGGAAATAGTGTGTGAGGTGTAAAGTACAGGGACCTCTAGCTGTAGAAGGAAGTGTAGAGTGAAGTTTGGTCGGGTTTCTTCACCTTCATGTCCACTATTCTCAGGGTAGATTTAAAGCCTTGTCCATTGATTGCTGTATTTGGGATTCCTGAAGCTTCAGTTCCTTTGATCTCGATACAAAAGGATGTTATTGTTTTCACATCTCTTATAGCAAGACGTCCTCTACTGTTACATTGGAAGTCTGTTAAATACCATCTATCTCCTGTTAAATACCCATCTATCTCCTGTTAAATACCCATCTATCTCCTGTTAAATACCCATCTATCTCCTGTTAAATACCCATCTATCTCCTGTTAAATACCCATCTATCTCCTGTTAAATACCATCTATCTCCTGTTAAATACCCATCTATCTCCTGTTAAATACCATCTATCTCCTGTTAAATACCATCTATCTCCTGTTAAATACCCATCTATCTCCTGTTAAATACCATCTATCTCCTGCTAAATACCCATCTATCTCCTGTTAAATACCATCTATCTCCTGTTAAATACCCATCTATCTCCTGTTAAATACCATCTATCTCCTGTTAAATACCATCTATCTCCTGTTAAATACCCATCTATCTCCTGTTAAATACCCATCTATCTCCTGTTAAATACCATCTATCTCCTGCTAAATACCCATCTATCTCCTGTTAAATACCATCTATCTCCTGTTAAATACCCATCTATCTCCTGTTAAATACCATCTATCTCCTGCTAAATACCCATCTATCTCCTGTTAAATACCATCTATCTCCTGTTAAATACCCATCTATCTCCTGTTAAATACCCATCTATCTCCTGTTAAATACCATCTATCTCCTGTTAAATACCATCTATCTCCTGTTAAATACCCATCTATCTCCTGTTAAATACCCATCTATCTCCTGTTAAATACCCATCTATCTCCTGTTAAATACCATCTATCTCCTGTTAAATACCCATCTATCTCCTGTTAAATACCCATCTATCTCCTGTTAAATACCCATCTATCTCCTGTTAAATACCCATCTATCTCCTGCTAAATACCCATCTATCTCCTGTTAAATACCCATCTATCTCCTGTTAAATACCCATCTATCTCCTGTTAAATACCATCTATCTCCTGTTAAATACCCATCTATCTCCTGTTAAATACCATCTATCTCCTGTTAAATACCCATCTATCTCCTGTTAAATACCCATCTATCTCCTGTTAAATACCATCTATCTCCTGTTAAATACCCATCTATCTCCTGTTAAATACCCATCTATCTCCTGTTAAATACCCATCTATCTCCTGTTAAATACCCATCTATCTCCTGTTAAATACCCATCTATCTCCTGTTAAATACCATCTATCTCCTGTTAAATACCATCTATCTCCTGTTAAATACCCATCTATCTCCTGTTAAATACCCATCTATCTCCTGTTAAATACCATCTATCTCCTGTTAAATACCCATCTATCTCCTGTTAAATACCCATCTATCTCCTGTTAAACACCCATCTATCTCCTGTTAAATACCCATCTATCTCCTGTTAAATACCCATCTATCTCCTGTTAAATACCATCTATCTCCTGTTAAATACCATCTATCTCCTGTTAAATACCATCTATCTCCTGTTAAATACCCATCTATCTCCTGCTAAATACCCATCTATCTCCTGTTAAATACCCATCTATCTCCTGTTAAATACCCATCTATCTCCTGTTAAATACCCATCTATCTCCTGTTAAATACCCATCTATCTCCTGTTAAACACCCATCTATCTCCTGTTAAATACCCATCTATCTCCTGTTAAATACCCATCTATCTCCTGTTAAATACCATCTATCTCCTGTTAAATACCATCTATCTCCTGTTAAATACCATCTATCTCCTGTTAAATACCCATCTATCTCCTGCTAAATACCCATCTATCTCCTGTTAAATACCCATCTATCTCCTGTTAAATACCCATCTATCTCCTGTTAAATACCATCTATCTCCTGTTAACACCATCTATCTCCTGTTAAATACCATCTATCTCCTGTTAAATACCCATCTATCTCCTGTAAATACCCATCTATCTCCTGTTAAATACCCATCTATCTCCTGTTAAATACCCATCTATCTCCTGTTAAATACCATCTATCTCCTGTTAATACCCATCTATCTCCTGTTAAATACCATCTATCTCCTGTTAAATACCCATCTATCTCCTGTTAAATACCATCTATCTCCTGTTAAATACCCATCTATCTCCTGTTAAATACCATCTATCTCCTGTTAAATACCATCTATCTCCTGTTAAACCATCTATCTCCTGTTAAATACCCATCTATCTCCTGTTAAATACCATCTATCTCCTGTTAAATACCCATCTATCTCCTGTTAAATACCCATCTATCTCCTGTTAAATACCCATCTATCTCCTGTTAAATACCATCTATCTCCTGTTAAATACCATCTATCTCCTGTTAAATACCATCTATCTCCTGTTAAATACCCATCTATCTCCTGCTAAATACCCATCTATCTCCTGTTAAATACCCATCTATCTCCTGTTAAATACCCATCTATCTCCTGTTAAATACCATCTATCTCCTGTTAAATACCATCTATCTCCTGTTAAATACCCATCTATCTCCTGTTAAATACCCATCTATCTCCTGTTAAATACCCATCTATCTCCTGTTAAATACCCATCTATCTCCTGTTAAATACCCATCTATCTCCTGTTAAATACCATCTATCTCCTGTTAAATACCCATCTATCTCCTGTTAAATACCCATCTATCTCCTGTTAAATACCCATCTATCTCCTGTTAAATACCATCTATCTCCTGTTAAATACCCATCTATCTCCTGTTAAATACCCATCTATCTCCTGTTAAATACCATCTATCTCCTGTTAAATACCCATCTATCTCCTGTTAAATACCCATCTATCTCCTGTTAAATACCCATCTATCTCCTGTTACCCATCTATCTCCTGCAAATACCATCTATCTCCTGTTAAATACCCATTATCCCCTGTTAAATACCCATCTATCTCCTGTTAAATACCATCTATCTCCGTTAAATACCCATCTATCTCCTGTTAAATACCCATCTATCTCCTGTTAAATACCATATCTCCTGTTAAATACCCATCTATCTCCTGTTAAATACCCATCTATTCCTTAAATACCCATCTCCTAACCATTTAAATACCATCATCTCCTGTTAACTCTCTATCTCCTGTTAAATACCCATCTATCTCCTGTTAAATACCCATCTATCTCCTGTTAAATACCCATCTATCTCCTGTTAAATACCCATCTATCTCCTGTTAAATACCATCTATCTCCTGTCTGTAAATACCCATATCTCCTGTTAAATACCATCTATCTCCTGTTAAATACCCATTATCTCCTGTTAAATACCATCTATCTCCTGTTAAATATCCATCTATCTCCTGTTAAATACCCATCTATCTCCTGTTAAATACCCATCTATCTCCTGTTAAATACCATCTATCTCCTGTTAAATACCATCTATCTCCTGTTAAATACCCATCTATCTCCTGTTAAATACCCATCTATCTCCTGTTAAACACCCATCTATCTCCTGTTAAATACCCATCTATCTCCTGTTAAATACCCATCTATCTCCTGTTAAATACCCATCTATCTCCTGTTAAATACCCATCTATCTCCTGTTAAATACCATCTATCTCCTGTTAAATACCATCTATCTCCTGTTAAATACCCATCTATCTCCTGCTAAATACCCATCTATCTCCTGTTAAATACCCATCTATCTCCTGTTAAATACCCATCTATCTCCTGTTAAATACCAATGTTAAAAAATCCCTGTTAAATACCCATCTATCGAAATAATATCTCCTGAAATAACTACGACCATCTATCTCCTGTTAAAACCATCTATCTCCTGTTAAATACCCATCTATCTCCTGTTAAATACCCATCTATCTCCTGTTAAATACCATATCTCCTGTTAACACCATCTATCTCCTGTTAAATACCATCTATCTCCTGTTAAATACCCATCTATCTCCTGTTAAATACCATCTATCTCCTGTTAAATACCCATCTATCTCCTGTTAAATACCCATCTATCTCCTGTTAAATACCATCTATCTCCTGTTAAACCATCTATCTCCTGTTAAATACCATCTATCTCCTGTTAAATACCATCTATCTCCTGTTAAATACCATCTATCTCCTGTTAAATACCATCTATCTCCTGTTAAATACCCATCTATCTCCTGTTAAATACCATCTATCTCCTGTTAAATACCCATCTATCTCCTGTTAAATACCATCTATCTCCTGTTAAATACCCATCTATCTCCTGTTAAATACCCACTATCTCCTGTTAAATACCCATCTATCTCCTGTTAAATACCATCTATCTCCTGTTAAATACCATCTATCTCCTGTTAAATACCCATCTATCTCCTGTTAAATACACATCTCCGTTAAATCATATCTCCTGTTATACCATTATCTCCTGTTAAATACCATCTATCTCCTGTTAAATACCACTATCTCCTGTTAAATACCCATCTATCTCCTGTTAAATACCATCTATCTCCTGTTAAATACCATCTATCTCCTGTTAAATACCCATCTATCTCCTGTTAAATAACCATCTATCTCCTGTTAAATACCCATCTATCTCCTGTTAAATACCATCACTTACCATCTATCTCCTGTTAAAACCATCTATCTCCTGTTAAATACCATCTATCTCCTGTAAATACCATCTATCTCCTGTTAAATACCATCTATCTCCTGTTAAATACCCATCTATCTCCTTTTAAATACCATCTATCTCCTGTTAAATACCATCTATCTCCTGTTAAATACCATCTATCTCCTGTTAAATACCATCTATCTCCTGTTAAATACCCATCTATCTCCTGTTAAATACCCATCTATCTCCTGTTAAATACCCATCTATCTCCTGTTAAATACCCATCTATCTCCTGTTAAATACCCATCTATCTCCTGTTAAATACCATCTATCTCCTGTTAAATACCCATCTATCTCCTGTTAAATACCTCTATCTCCTGTTAAATACCATCTATCTCCTGTTAAATACCCATCTATCTCCTGTTAAATACCATCTATCTCCTGTTAAATACCATCTATCTCCTGTTAAATACCATCATCTCCTGTAATTCTCTGTTAAATACCCATCTATCTCCTGTTAAAACCAATCTCCTGTTAACACTATCTCCTGTAACCCATCTATCTCCTGTAAATACCCATCTATCTCCTGTTAAATACCATCTATCTCCTGTTAAATACCATCTATCTCCTGTTAAATACCCATCTATCTCCTGTTAAATACCATCTATCTCCTGTTAAATACCCATCTATCTCCTGTTAAATACCCATCTATCTCCTGTTAAATACCATCTATCTCCTGTTAAATACCATCTATCTCCTGTTAAATACCCATCTATCTCCTGTTAAATACCCATCTATCTCCTGTTAAATACCATCTATCTCCTGTTAAATACCCATCTATCTCCTGTTAAATACCCATCTATCTCCTGTTAAATACCATCTATCTCCTGTTAAATACCATCTATCTCCTGTTAAATACCATCTATCTCCTGTTAAATACCCATCTATCTCCTGTTAAATACCCATCTATCTCCTGTTAAATACCCATCTATCTCCTGTTAAATACCCATCTATCTCCTGTTAAATACCCATCTATCTCCTGTTAAATACCATCTATCTCCTGTTAAATACCCATCTATCTCCTGTTAAATACCATCTATCTCCTGTTAAATACCATCTATCTCCTGTTAAATACCATCTATCTCCTGTTAAATACCCATCTATCTCCTGTTAAATACCCATCTATCTCCTGTTAAATACCCATCTATCTCCTGTTAAATACCCATCTATCTCCTGTTAAATACCATCTATCTCCTGTTAAATACCATCTATCTCCTGTTAAATACCATCTATCTCCTGTTAAATACCCATCTATCTCCTGTTAAATACCCATCTATCTCCTGTTAAATACCATCTATCTCCTGTTAAATACCCATCTATCTCCTGTTAAATACCCATCTATCTCCTGTTAAATACCCATCTATCTCCTGTTAAATACCCATCTATCTCCTGTTAAATACCCATCTATCTCCTGTTAAATACCCATCTATCTCCTGTTAAATACCATCTATCTCCTGTTAAATACCCATCTATCTCCTGTTAAATACCATCTATCTCCTGTTAAATACCCATCTATCTCCTGTTAAATACCCATCTATCTCCTGTTAAATACCCATCTATCTCCGTTAGATAACCCATCTATCTCCTGTTAAATACCCATCTATCTCCTGTTAAATACCATCTATCTCCTGTTAAATACCATCTATCTCCTGTTAAATACCCATCTATCTCCTGTTAAATACCCATCTATCTCCTGTTAAATACCCATCTATCTCCTGTTAAATACCCATCTATCTCCTGTTAAATACCATCTATCTCCTGTTAAATACCCATCTATCTCCTGTTAAATACCCATCTATCTCCTGTTAAATACCCATCTATCTCCTGTTAAATACCATCTATCTCCTGTTAAATACCCATCTATCTCCTGTTAAATACCATCTATCTCCTGTTAAATACCCATCTATCTCCTGTTAAATACCCATCTATCTCCTGTTAAATACCCATCTATCACCTGTTAAATACCATCTATCTCCTGTTAAATACCCATCTATCTCCTGTTAAATACCCATCTATCTCCTGTTAAATACCCATCTATCTCCTGTTAAATACCCATCTATCTCCTGTTAAATACCCATCTATCTCCTGTTAAATACCCATCTATCTCCTGTTAAATACCCATCTATCTCCTGTTAAATACCCATCTATCTCCTGTTAAATACCCATCTATCTCCTGTTAAATACCCATCTATCACCTGTTAAATACCCATCTATCTCCTGTTAAATACCCATCTATCTCCTGTTAAATACCATCTATCTCCTGTTAAATACCCATCTATCTCCTGTTAAATACCATCTATCTCCTGTTAAATACCCATCTATCTCCCAGTGGCTAAAGGACGTGATGTTTTTTCTGAAACTCGAGAAAATAAGATATACGATGAATGGATGTACAGATAAGTTTTTTTTTATTTTTATAAATGGCATCCCTTTATTGTATACTTTATGGAGTTACAGACACGTCCCACTTAAAGTTTAGTGTCTGTTGGTGAATTTTATAATATCTATATAACCAGCGACAGTTAATGGGTAGCCATGATGGGGGGGTTTAATTTAGTTTTTCTTTATAAAAAAAGTAAAAAAAACCTGTGAATATTTACTGCAGTTGCTCAATTAGTTTTTTGTTTTCCTCTCAATGGAATATTTGGAAAGGGAGGACAGAACAGAAAAGGTGATGTAGAAATGTTTAGCAGAAATTGTCAACAGAAATGTTCAAGAAAAATGAAACTATAAAAAAACAGGAACAGGATTTATTCCTTTTATAGATTTTTGTATTAAAAGTATAAAAACTCATGAACTAATATAAAAATATAAAAACACAGTAAACTAATACAGATGAAGTGTTCATTACAGCTGCCACAGTGTAGTTTCAGTTTACTCTCTGATTCACACTCAGATATTCTTCATTTAGTGACTTGCAGCTGTAGTGAAGGAGGTAAAACACACAGATGTTTGCAGTCTGCAGGATGTTTGTGGAGATGCAGAACTCACTGCTCTGTTCAAAATCCAGAGGAAAGATTCTTTATTACAGACAAAATATACAGGACAAAATATAAAGACAACTCGTCTATGTTCTACATCCTGAACGCTACACCGTTCCAATGCGGGTCCTTTCACTATCCCATAATGTCTCTGTATATATATATTCCTCCTTCTTATCTAGTTTGGCTTCATCTCTCACTTCCTCTAAATATGTTGTACATATATTCTCTTTTGTTAAAATATCACCACATTGTTAAGATAGTCTCTCCTCAGTATGCAATGCTCTTCCTATTGGCTCTCCAGAGGCCATATCTATCTGTGAATATGCATCCATAAATTTCTTCTTGCTTACCTTGCCCTGTCTTTCATCTTCTGAGCCTCTTATTCTGTTCCCAGTCATACTTTTATCTTTCTCCACCATCTCTACAGCCCCACGTTACCTGTACTGTCCCTGTTATCACTGGGTACAGACCTCCTGGTTTCAGAAAAGGATTATGGGGTGCATCTACATCACAGGGTGCAAGCGGGTTAGGGGATGCAAATGGATTTGATGACCTAAAAGTTGAATACGGAGGAGGCCTAAATTCCTCCCCTGCTTTTCTGTCTGACTTGTGCCTTTCTTTTCACAGTTTTATGCTCTTCCACGAGTCTTCTACTTCTTTTTTGAACAGTCTCAGGACCTCTTGCTCTTTTTCACGCTTTAGATCTCTCAGCTTACTTTTTTCATTGACTTTATCATTTTTTATCAATGTTTCCATCTCTCCACACAACGCCACGGCAAATGTCCCTTCTCTGGGCCACTTTACTTTCAAAATTTTGGTTCTTCTATGCCATTTTTCTGAGATTTTGGCAATGTACTCCTTGCACAGTGGGTACTTAGACCCCAGTATTTCTATAGGGGTGGATAACTTTTGCTCTACGGGGGTAGATGCCATTTTGCCTTACTTCAAATGGTGTTTAGGCCTAGATTATCAGTTACCTTCTTTGGCTACTGAATTTTTATTTAATTATAAAACCTTTATTTATTTATGCCACAGCAATCCAATTTATATTTTATCTGCCACCTAACTCCTAACACTTCCTTGAGCCAGTCTAAGTGACAGATGATGCCCGTCGCCATTTGGTATGATCTTTACTACAAGTCCCCCTAGTGTTGTGTGTATATCTAATGACACAAGTCCATCCTCTGTTGTTGTTTTTTTGTTTGTTTTTTTCCAATAAACCTGTCTTTGTACTGGTGCTATCTCCATTACAGGATAATTTATGATCTGTCCAGTCTCCCCTTTTCCCTTTTCAAAATCTCTTTCATCTCCAACTCTGAGGTATAACTGGCACTGAGACGCAGCTTTTCCAAATGATCGATTTTCCAGTTACTTTCTATCACTTTCTGCCAACTAATGTAGAGAAATTCTTCTTGGTCTTCTGTTAAATTTAATGTACGAGTTTTTTGCGTCAAGAATGCATTCAAGTCTGACTTGTTCCTCTACTGTCAAATTAAAATTGCTCATTCCATAAGTGACTATGGATTTCCTGCGTTTCTTGAAGCAGCACAACTAACTCTGCTTCCATTCAGCACTTTATTCCTAAGTAACAAGCTTCTTTAGCTGAACGTGTATGTATTCTCATATTTGACAAAGACAAAAGATTTTTCTTTCTGGACAGTGCGTAACAGGACAAAGGCTATTGGGGCGGCTGTTGATCAGGTGGTAGAGCGGGTTGTCCACTAATCGTAGGGTTGGTGGTTCGATTCCCGGCCCGGGTGACTCCACATGCCGAAGTGTCCTTGGGCAAGACACTGAACCCCAAGTTGCTCCTGATGGCAAACTAGCACCTTGCATGGCACTGCTACCGTTGGTGTGTGAGAGTGTGTGTGTGTGTGTGTGAATGGGTGAATGAGACACAGTGTAAAGCGCTTTGGATAAAAGCGCTATATAAGTGCACATTTACCATTTTACTGAAGATTCATAACGTAACTCAAATACTGAAGTATATACATAACTGTTAATTCCGCTACCAAAGGTACAAGAGTAAATCATATGTAACACTTGTCCTAAAAGCCAAAAAACCATATCTTGCTCTCGGTGTAAATGAAGAGTGAATTCGATATGTAACACTCAGTCTAGGTAACAAAATGTGAGTGTAGACAAATATGTAATAACCAAAGCTCGGTTAACGAAATCACAGAAGATCATGCATTTTCCAAAGGTTGTGTTTCCCCAGCTGGATCACACAGCCTACAAGAGGGTGAATGACCAAAATGCCTACACATCCTATTTCTAGGAATATTTTTATATATTACAGGCCTAGAGGTCCACAATGATTTACACAACGGGCAATCAGGAGGATGTCCAAAGTATTTACAGTGCCAAGTTCCTGGCTGCTCCAGGATTCCTTTTTATTCCCCGGAGTAATTATCACTTCAAAAGGTACAAATGATAGTTACTCAAACCAGAAACATTAGCTTCAAGGCAGAGATCTGTGTTACCCTTCTCACTTTGAGGACCACACACACACACACACACACACAGTGTCCGCGCACAAATAGGAGCACACACACATGCACACTGAGGATTCCACCCACACTTGTCTCTAAAACTAATTTTCAGAGATTATTATACACACATTATTCTAGTAATATCAGAGTGATATCTTCCTAATGTAAGGCTCCCTGGAATGTTGCCCCTTACTCAAGTGGAATCTCGCTTGGCATGGACACCCTCAACTCTTTTCCAGCACTCACTCACCGGGGAGAGTCCAACAATCATACACCGCCACAGCACCGAACCCCACGACACCGCAATCCTTACCACAGGAGAACGTCAGTGTCAGTGTGACTGTGTCGGTGTTCGGAAGGTTCTGGAAGGTGTTGGTTCTGTTCTCCCTTTTGGCTCGTTTAAGACTGAAAATTTCACCGTCCTCAAGAAGTGATTTATAATGATAAAAGTCCAACAAACAGCTTCTGTTCCTGGACATCTGTGGTGTAGAGGTTAGAGTTGATGGTTGTGTTTGTGTGGTGGTTGTTTGTGCAGGTTCTAACCCTCCTCTTGGTAGGAGCAACAATTTTTTTTTTTAAGAATAAAGCAGTGTGAAGCGGTATAAAGGTGTGATGGAAGCACAGCTAGATAAGAGACTCTATAGCTCAACTGGTTGAGTGCTTACTTCTGTGGATCAGAAGATACTTGGATCAAAACCCAACAAGAGTCTAGTGGATTGGTGTAGTGGGTGCAGGTGGAGTCTCAGGAAGAGTTGGGGTGGTGGTGGCGGCGGCGGTGGCAGCAGGTGGGTTCTCAGGAGGAGTTAGGGGTGGTGGGGTGGGTTCTCAGGAGGAGTTAGGGGTGGGTGCAGGTGGAGTCTCAGGAGGAGTTAGGGGTGGGTGCAGGTGGAGTCTCAGGAGGAGTTAGGGGTGGGTGCAGGTGGGTTCTCAGGAGGAGTTAGGGGTGGGTGCAGGCTGGAGGAAGGGTACAGTGGAGTCTCAGGTAGAGAAAGAGGTGTGTGGGGAGGAGGAGGAGTGGAGGAGAATTGGAGGAGTGCACACCCTTCAGTGGAGATCAGACCAGGAATGTGTGGAGGGGGGTGTGCACTTGAGGGTGGGAGGCAAAAGGGAGGTAAAGATAGGTGCAGGATTAGGGGAAGGGAGTAAGTAGGGTGACTAATAGTATTCTTTTACAAATGGAAAACTAACCTATTTAGAAAAAATCTATAATTTTAAAAATAAGCTCCACTAAAAAGCTTCCTGCTCACACCCTCAAGTACTCCTCCAGCCACACTACTCCTCCTC
>CM022755.1:983442-988442 GCA_012411365.1 Ameiurus melas | reverse complement strand
TTACATCTACAACACTGACTCTACTTAGCTTATAGAAAATATATTGAAAATATGTATAAGAAAATATCTATGACGTGTGATCAATATGTATAAATCACTTCTGGATATGTTAATGAAGAGGATTCAATATGTAACCTGCATTTAGAATTACTACTTAAAGTATAATCAAATAATGTGTATGGGTTAAAAAGCATAATCTATATGTATAATCAATAGTTAGAAGCATCATCTAAATCCATAGAACGATGGTTGATCAAGTTCTATTCTGAGTGTGGGTTGAGTAGAAGAATTCTGTGCCTTACTGAACAGTGGGCCTAGTTACTTTCTGTGTCTAATCTAAAGCTATAAGACACTTCCAACATGTGTGTTCTCCTAGGTGGGTAAAGTAAGAGTCTGTGTTTGTCTAAACTCAGTTTCACTTCTAAGTGTGTAAATGAGGTGCTATGGGGATGTCTAAAGCAGATTCACGCTGTAGAAGTAAATTAAGAGCTTGTGTTTGTTTAAACGCAGCTTCACTTTGTGGCAGTAAATTAGACACATTCCAGAGTTGGGTTTCTGAAATTCCCCCCGTGCTTGCAAATCAGTAAGATAAAAAGAGATAAGAGTTCAGGGAAGTACCAAGATGAGGCTATGGGATGAATTATGTGACATGATGGAGAACCCAGTTCTGGTAAGAACTTTGAAGAACATACACCTGGCTGTGCATGCACCACAATGGTGGGGTATCATATAGATATGAATGATTAGTTAAGGGAAGGGAGATTCTTTTGACATCTACTAAACTCTGTCTTTGAAGTTTTTGACTTAGGCTAGAAAGGTTGATTTTATCCACAACAAGCTCCGCCTACTTTGTCTAAAAGGCAGCTCATAAGACACACATACGCACACACTTAATCAACTTTATGTATTTCTACTACACTGGAGATATCAAAGTTTTAGCCCCCATCTCACGCGGGGCTGGACCGAGAACGTCGGCTTGAGCACCGATGCCTCCAGATTTGGGTTCTTCTTTATAAACCAATCAGTTTGTAAACTGCTGAAGAGTACACCTCTTTACATGAATGTTCATTCTTCCAGCAGTGGTGACGCTGGATATTTAAGAGTTCAAGTCCGGGTTCAGGTGCTGAAGGTCAGAGTTCAGCTCCAGGTTCAGGACTGCACTTCAGATTGTTATTATTAGGATTGAAGAAGGGGGCCGTTGGCTCACCTGCTTCCGTCCGGGTGTTTTTGGAAACCCGTGATCGAGGCTGTGGTTCTTTCAGCTGAGGCTTTCAATGTCATTTATCTTGCTAGAGATGCTGTAAAGAGAAAGAGAAACTTCCAGGACTGCTGGCTTATCTGATTAAAAATCTCAGCGCTACCGGTCTCAACAACCGGTCTCAACAAGCCTGGGGTTCAAGGGTCATGGGACTCAGTTGATCTTTTAACTCCGTTAAAGCTGAAGGCGCGGTGTGTTCATTTTTAACACTGAGATATAAACTCAAGAAAAAAGTAGCTCACGTGTGACTGTGTGAGACTCAACACCTAGAACCTCTGTTGGTGTCTGCTGGGGAAAATGTGGCATCTGCATCCTGGCTGGTGTGTGTGGTGTGTGTACCGTAATGAACAAAGCAGAAGATAAACCCCCCCAAAAAGCTGCGACATGGTCAGCTGGTGCGTGGCTTGGTGTGAAGGACCTGTGTTGGTGTCTGTGGTGGGAGCGGAGATGGTGGGGTTCGAGTCCTGATTCTCCTTGGTGAGATGGTGGTGAAGGTTTTGTGTGTTCCATTATTTACAAAGTAAAAGAAAAGCTTGTCTGATGGTTCAGTGGGAAAAGTCTGGACTGCTCTCGACAGAAGGAACCAGGTTCAAATCCTGCTTCAGGTAAGATATTTGTGATGTAAGTGCTTCTGTTTCTGTAAGTTCTCAATCAGTAGGTGGTGCAAGTAATGCTACAGGTTGTGGGACACACAGGGGGGTTGTGCTTCTCTAAATGATTTATAATGTATTGTATGTAGTAGTTGAACAGTACAGTGTAAAATAATGTAATGTCACGTGGTGCATGGTACATAGTGTACATAGCTTTTGGATGGTTTAAGACTAAAACTTCATGCGTCCTCATGAAGTGTGCACACCTCTACACATTCCTGGTCTGGGTGTGTAAAGAAACTCCAAACACAGCCCAGAGGAGTTCACGGCTTTGATTAGTACGAGCTGAAGGTCAAGGGTCAGAGTCTCACTGTGGAAAACTCACCTCTCAGTGTGTGTGAGTGTGTGTGTGTGTGTGTGTGTGTGTGTGTGTGTGTGTGTGTGTGAGTGTGTGTGTGAGTGTGTGAGTGTGTGTAAGTGTGAGTGTGTGGAGTGTGTGTGTGTGTGTAAGTGTGTGTGAGTGTGTGTGTGTGTGTGTGTGAGAAAAGGAAATGCAGTCAGTAAGAGGAGGATTGTGAGTGTATTGTTGTTGAAGGGTGTGTCTCTACCTGTCCATCTGCTATGTGCAGACTTGTTCTCGTTGAGATTCCAGGTGAGTTGCGCAATGTATGTGTGTGTGCATATTTTTTTTTTGTGTGTGTGTGTGTGTGTGTGTGTATGTGTGTGTATATATTCTGGAGTGTGTTTGTGTATAACCTGAAATGTGTATATATAATATATTTTGCTGTGTGTATTCTGGAGCTGTGTGTGTACAATCTGGAGTGTGTATATATTCTGGAGCGCGTGTATGTATTATGGAGTATGTATGTGTGTGTGTGTGTGTGTGTGAGTGAATGAGTGTGTGTGTGTGTGTGTGTAGGTGTGTGTGTGTGTCTGTGTGTGTAGGTGTGTGTGTGTGTTTTAAATACATGATTAATAAAGGAGATTTCACATCTCTAGTGAGGGAACAAATGTTCATAGCTGCTATAACGAGACGTTGTAACTAAAGGAAGTTTAGTTAGTGGTTCTCAGTGAGAGTCGTCTACCGTGAGCAGGTAAACCACTAGGATGTGGTCTTAGCTGAAGGCATCACCACCACACAACTTAGAGCATAGAGGATAAAAGCAGCAGAGGAAGAGCATTCGATGGCCGAATCTCGAGGTGAAGACATGCGTTCTTTAAGCTGTAATGAAAGCATTGATTTTCTACAGATGTATAACAGTCTGTTTTCTGTATTAGGGTTAAAGTATAGATTATGATTATACTACTGTAATTGTTTGAGTGCGTAACTGTAATTGTAAGAACTATCGGAATACAACTGGTGACCCTCGTGTCCAGAAGTTGTCCTTCATTCTGAGTTAATAAACCGAAACAGGTGATCCGTAAAAACTCAAAGACTTGGAGTCTTCCGAAAATTCTCACTCTTTAGATTAGTATTTATTTTAAGAACTACAATTCAAAGCATCAACGTCCACGTATGGGCTCGTCAGAGTAGAGCAGCACTTCGACAAAAACCCCTGATCTCCATGATCAGCTCTACTCTTCTACTGCGTTAGTTTGGGACTAGCCTACTAATGACTGAAAAGTACTTTTAAGGGTCTACTGGATAGACATACCTATAAAAATATTACCTAGTATCTCGGGTAGGTGGGAACCCAAACGCAACTTAAAGCCCAGATTTATCCACACTGGGATAAAGCCGGTTCAGTCTGTGTCCTCGAAGCTGTAAATAATGAGATCAGATATAAAACAATGTGTTCCCTGTAAACTGAGAACAAATCTCTCTGAATGTCGTCACATTCTTCATAACGTCAACTGACTTAACTTGTTCTGGAGGTGAAAACAAGACAAGATTACATCAGGGCAAGGCAAGGTAAGGCAGGGCAGGACAGGGCAGGGAGGGACGGGGGCGGGTCAGGGCAACACACAGTAATAAATAAGCACACACTCAGCGGTGAGAGTTCAGTACAGTGGAATGTTTCTGGATCGTTTCTGCGCCATTGATCTGCTGTTCATTTCCACACACCTTCACCTGAAGAGGGATATGAGAGTTAATACTAGGAGGATTTCAGCACAGACTCCCTCTCTACATCTCCTCCTTCTTCTTCTTCTTCTAGTGCTGGATGGAGTTTCCTCTTACAGTAAGTCTCCTTTTATTACAGCTTTATATTTACAGCTCAGATTAAACATGAACCCCTTCAGCGGAGGGATGAAGCCTAATGAGGGTTAATTACTCTAACTCAGAGGGACACACAGAGGAACACACAGAGGAACACACAGAGGGATTCAGACTGAATGTGAGTCTGAAGTTTAGTGAAATAAAACTATTTTGCGCTCCTGTGGTATTTGTCCATTAAACTCACGCTTTTCTTCGGTTTCTCTGTTCATACAGGTGAGATTCAGAAGATTCAGAACCAGATAACAGATCCACTACTGCAGGAGAACATGAGCAGGAATTACTAGCAGCATCAAAGCTAAGAGTAGACAGCTCAGTGCACGCAGTCTTCCACAGTGAGAGGTGTGAAGAAACTGTGGTGTGAGGTTGGTGTTGGATTTCTCCTCCAGCAGCAGACACGGAGCTCTGTGAGAAGATCCTCCTACTCCCGATACTCAGATCAGTCAAGTCCAACACGAGTCAAGCTGAACATCCTGCTGGACTTCCAGCACCAGAACATCACAGGAACCAAGAGGAACCTCACCAGTTCTTGCAAGATAGAAGGAGAAGATTGTGTAATATGGAGCAGGAGACTGAGGGCAGAAATGCAGAGGAACATCAGAAGACCATTAGAAGAAGAGGATCTCTGAACTGTCTTCGTCCTATTTTCAATTTACAATCCACTACAGAAGCAGATACTTAAACTAAGCACATCCGCACTGTACAGGAGACACCACCATCACACATCATCACACACCAGTGGTATGAAAAGACAAAACCTCTCAAACATCTCAACAAACCTCTCATACTCTAACACACCATCAGATACTAGTCCTTTTCACTGGTGGGTCTCCGAATCCATGCAGAGATCCTCCTCTCCTCAGCCTGCGTTTCTCTGCAGAGCGTGCCTCACATCCACAGCACGATGGACATCAGAACCACTGGAGGAGGTTTCCAT
>CM022755.1:963442-973442 GCA_012411365.1 Ameiurus melas | reverse complement strand
TGCTCTATCAAACATTGCTGGAGTTCATCAACACCGCCTGTTCTCTTCTGATGAAAGTTATGAGGAGTTAAATGTGAAATATTGCTGACTCTGTGATAAAGCCGTTTCAGTCTGTGTGGTCGACGCTGTCAATAAGGAGATCAGATATAAAACAGAAAGGTGATTTCTTAGGAAAGTGAAGGAAACGTATAAACTTACCCACGTTAGCTGTAAACACGTCTGTGGAAATTACTGGAGTTTACATGAAGTCTGGGGAATTATTACAGCATGTTCCCCAAAATAAATGTAATACACGAAGAGAAACAGAAAACGGGTCCAAGTCAAATCAAATCAAAAACAACAACGTAAAAAAACAAACCTCATCTTCCACCACTGCACGAAACCAGTCTCGACCAGGTACAGACGGATCAAGAACCTCACCATTCGTACACATTCCTTTGTCTCCCCAAATATCATTTGCGGGTATTCCATGACGTCCCGAATATCAAATATGGAGTTATTCCTCTCTTACATTGAAATGCTTGCTGTTCAATTCAATTCAATTCAATTTGACTTGTATAGCACGTTTTACAGCAGACATTGTCTCAAAGCAGCTTTACAGAGCTAGAAACACGGTATACAGATAATGAAAGTGTGAATTTATCCCAACGGAGCAAGACACTGAGTGGCGACGGGAGTGAGGAAAAACTCCCTAAGATGTTTTAAGAGGAAGGAACCTTGAGAGGAACCTGACTCAGAAGGGAAACCCATCCTCATCTGGGTAACAACAGATAGTGTGAAATAGTACAGTATGGATGTATATGAAGTCTGTAAGGTCTTAGGAGCAGCCGTAGTCCCAGTAGTGTGGAATTAGAGAAGATTTGAGCTCCATCCAGAGGCTGAAATGATCTGGATCTCCAGTATTTCCATAAATTTGTGTGGGGCTCGGCAGAAGGAGAGAGGGAGAGAAAAGATTATTATTAAATGCAAATATGCGTTCCGCCTAACCAATCAATAGGTCACCTGTTGTCTCTGTCCCTGCGTCAAGCAGGATATAAACTCTGCCTTTCTGTGAATAAATCAGAGATCTTTCCATTAGAATCTTGTGTCTGTGTGTCCTTTGCTAACTCTCCCATGGCCTTGGGGCGAGGGTGCTGTCTTTATGTGTACTTTCACTTCTTTCTTCTTACGAATCGTAACCAGAAAATGACAATTTCCCAAACAGAGGGTTACAAATCAATTCTAAGGTTAGGGTTATACCATGGAACAGAAAATAGGGCACGACAGTGACACTACTAAGAACAGGAAATACCTCTAAACCTGAAGAGAAGTTCAGGAGAATCTGGTCATGGGATGCTGCTGAGAGAACGACAGTGATATTAAAAGAAGTAGTTTCTGTGAAGTACAGGCTGCTCCCCACATCTGACATCAATCTCCTGAATTCTTCATATCTCTGTGGGGGCTGTGGGGGCTATGGGGGAGGGCGGCAAAACAGAGCCTTTTAAAACAAAAAAATAAAAATCAGATGTACATCCGATCTCCCAAAACCAGGTGGAATAATGTGTTAGGGACTGATGAGACCGAGGTTTTTGGCCACAATACTAAAAGATATCTTTGGCCCAAAAAAACCCCACAGCACATAATGAATAATGAACAGCTCCAAATACCAGACAATTCTGACCCAAAACCTTAAGGCTTCTGCTACAACACTTCAGATGAAGAGGAATTCAAGCTTCAAGGTTTTGGAACGGCCCAGCCAGAGTCCAGACCTAAATCCAATGAAAGATCTGAAGAGGGTTGTGTACAGGAGAGCCCCAGACAATCTGACAGAGTCAAAATGCTTTTACAGGGTCACGTCAAGTCAAAACAAGACGCTCCAAACTGATGGACTCTCACGGAAAAAGACTGAATGCTGAGATGTAAAGCTGCTTCAACTAAGTATTCATTTAGGGGTGTACAAACTTATACAATCAGGTTTAATTTTCATTTTCTTCCCCCTAAAATGATTCTTATTGTTTTTCACTTTAATTAACAGATTAAAATGTCACAATAAAGGTAGAAAAGAATTTTTCATTTAAATTATTCATTTACTTTAATGATTTTCCCGGGAGGATAAACGAACAGAGGATAAAGTAAGTGTGTGGAATCTAAACCCGGGCGTCTCGACCCATTTACAGCCACAGAGCCAACGCATTACTGTTTAAAAAACCCAGACGCCCTGTCTGCTTCGCCAAAACATTCAATGACAGAAATCATCAAATATTTTGCGATGTGTGTGGTGGAGACCTCACTTTACTTCTCTAACACTCCCTTTCTGTGTATTTTAACATCTTACTAGAGAATGTGATGATTCAGTCCAATTATGTCCATACAGGTTCCGGCGCACAGATTAGATAAGGGTGTGTTTTTCCAGACATGTCTAAACATGTCCCTCTAAACACGCCGTGCTTCCGTTACAGCATCAACTGATCTTATCATTTTCCCATTCAGACGTCCCTCAGTTCATTTCAGCACCTGACGCTCTTGTAGCTGAATGATCACTAATCCCCACGGACACGCCCCAAAATCGAGTGGAAAGCCTTCCCAGAACAGCGGAGCGCATTAGAACCGTAAAGATGGAATAAATCTGGAGTGTGATGTTCAACAAGTACATATGGGTGTGATGGTCAGGGGTGCGCATACTTTTGTGTATGTTTATATTTTAAATACAGTGTATATTTCTTTTCTTATCACTGTTTTATATTATTTTGTATATGTCTTTTACTTATATGTAAGATTTATATGTAAGTTCTATGTACAGAACTTTGTTGAGAGCTGTTTTAAATGTGTTTTATCAATAAAGTTCTCATTTAATTTACAGACAGTTGAGTCACTGAACATCTTTAAACCAGGATGAAACATTTCTTCCTCACAAAACACTTCAATTACACAAATTTAAGTCTATAACAATTTGAAATATATATAGAATTCTATCCTGATTTCTTTGCTGTACTAACACTCCTCTCTAGCAGAGCTGAAAGGGGGAATTCAGATATATTGGGGGACTTTTTGTAATTTCCAACGTCTTCAATCTTTACCTTTTAATCTTTAACCCTTTTATCAAGACCAACTATGAAACATTTTTCATTCAATTAACACAATTACTCTGAAATATAGTGTCAGAATAATCCCTAAACACACCGTCCCAATAAACCCTAAACACACCGTCCCAATAAACCCTAAAAACACCGTCCCCATAAACCGTAAACACACCGTCCCAATAAACCCTAAAAACACCGTCCCCATAAACCCTAAACACACCGTCCCCATAAACCCTAAACACACCGTCCCAATAAACCCTAAAAACACCGTCCCCATAAACCCTAAACACACCGTCCCAATAAACCCTAAAAACACCGTCCCAATAAACCCTAAAAACACCGTCCCCATAAACCCTAAACACACCGTCCCAATAAACCCTAAAAACACCGTCCCCATAAACCCTAAACACACCGTCCCAATAAACCCTAAAAACACCGTCCCCATAAACCCTAAACACACCGTCCCAATAAACCCTAAAAACACCGTCCCAATAAACCCTAAAAACACCGTCCCAATAAACCCTAAAAACACCGTCCCAATAAACCCTAAAAACACCGTCCCAATAAACCCTAAACACACCGTCCCAATAAACCCTAAAACACCGTCCCAATAAACCCTAAAAACACCGTCCCAATAAACCCTAAAAACACCGTCCCCATAAACCCTAAACACACCGTCCCAATAAACCCTAAAAACACCGTCCCCATAAACCCTAAACACACCGTCCCCATAAACCCTAAACACACCGTCCCAATAAACCCTAAACACACCGTCCCAATAAACCCTAAAAACACCGTCCCCATAAACCCTAAACACACCGTCCCAATAAACCCTAAAAACACCGTCCCCATAAACCCTAAACACACCGTCCCCAATAAACCCTAAAAACACCGTCCCCAATAAACCCTAAAAACACCGTCCCCATAAACCCTAAACACACCGGGTCCCAATAAACCCTAAAAACACCGTCCCAATAAACCCTAAAAACACCGTCCCCATAAACCCTAAACACACCGTCCCCATAAACCCTAAAAACACCGTCCCCATAAACCCTAAACACACCGGCCCAATAA
Source organism: Ameiurus melas (assembly GCA_012411365.1). NCBI lineage: Eukaryota > Metazoa > Chordata > Actinopteri > Siluriformes > Ictaluridae > Ameiurus > Ameiurus melas. The sequence continues at coordinate 969,309 of CM022755.1, read as the reverse complement.
ACCCTAAAAAACACCGTCCCCATAAACCCTAAACACACCGGTCCCAATAAACCCTAAAAAACACCGGTCCCAATAAACCCTAAAAACACCGTCCCAATAAACCCTAAAAACACCGTCCCAATAAACCCTAAAAACACCGTCCCAATAAACCCTAAACACACCGTCCCAATAAACCCTAAAAACACCGTCCCAATAAACCCTAAAAACACCGTCCCAATAAACCCTAAAAACACCGTCCCAATAAACCCTAAAAACACCATCCCAATAAACCCTAAAAACACCGTCCCCATAAACCCTAAAAACACCATCCCAATAAACCCTAAAAACACCGTCCCAATAAACCCTAAAAACACCATCCCAATAAACCCTAAAAACACCGTCCCAATAAACCCTAAACACACCGTCCCAATAAACCCTAAACACACCGTCCCAATAAACCCTAAACACACCGTCCCAATAAACCCTAAAAACACCATCCCAATAAACCCTAAAAACACCATCCCAATAAACCCTAAAAACACCATCCCAATAAACCCTAAAAACACCGTCCCAATAAACCCTAAAAACACCGTCCCAATAAACCCTAAAAACACCGTCCCAATAAACCCTAAAAACACCATCCCAATAAACCCTAAAAACACCATCCCAATAAACCCTAAAAACACCGTCCCAATAAACCCTAAAAACACCGTCCCAATAAACCCTAAAAACACCATCCCAATAAACCCTAAAACACCGGTCCCAATAAAACTCTAAAAACACCGCCCCATAAACCCTAAAAACACCAGTCCCTATAATTTGTATTACTATCTTAGTTAATTTTTAATGCCTTAATTTTAATATCTCATAATTTTAGGGTCATTTCATCTCTAGCAATTTAATAATGTGCCTTAGCAATTTAAAATACTACCTCACAAACTCTAAAAACAAATGCCCCATAATTTCTAATAATGCCCTTAGCTAAACTCTAATAATAATGTTCTAGCAATTTTAATACTACTGCCCTTGCAATTTTAATACACGTCTTAGCAATTCTACTACAGCGTCTTTGTTAATTCGGAATACTATCTTAAGTAATTTTGGGGTCAGTCCCCAATTTTAATACTATCTTAGTTAATTTTAAAAAACACCCCAAGCAAATCCTAAAAAACAACGCCCCAACAAAACTCTAAAACACCCCGCTAAACCCCAAAAACACCACCCAAACCTGTAATCGTCCCCACAACTTAACGTCTGCCAAACCCTGAATAATGCCCCTAAATAATACTTTACACTTAATTTAACACAATGCCCTTAGCTAACTCCTTAACAATGCTCATAACTTAATACACTGTTCCTTAATTGTTCTACAATTTAACAATATTTAATGCCTAATTTTAAATAATACACTTAGTAATTTTAAATACCTTGCTAATTTTAATATCAGCCTTAGCAATTTAATAATGCTCTTAGCAATTTTGGGCCACGTCTTAGCAATCCTGTAATACACCCAAAGCAAACCCTAAAAATCACTGCCCTCGTAATCTCCTAACAACGCCCGGTAACTCTACCGTCCCCAACTCTAGTAACGCCGCCCTTTGTAATTTCTTTGACATATTTTGTTCCTGGGTAATTTAGGTCATTTTGCTCATTCAGCAAATTCTCAGGGCCACGTGCCCTGCAAAACTCCTGTTCCTCGTAATTCCTGGGGAATGTCCTGGGCACCCCTATTATTGCTCTTTGTAATTTCGACATATTGCCTTTAGTAATTTAATATACCGGCCCCACAAAACCCCTGCTACCGCCCGTCCCAATAAACCCTAAAAACACCGTCCCCATAAACCCTAAAAAACACCGGCCCCAATAAACCCTAAAAACACCGAAAAACACCCCCCCAAAACGCCAAAACAAAAACACCAACCAAAACAAACGTCCCAATAAACCCTAAACACACCGTCCCAAAAACCTAAACACAACGGTCCCAATAAACCCTAAACACACCGGCCCCCATAAACCCTAAACACACCGGCCCCATAAACCCTAAAACACACCGTCCCATAAACCCTAAACACACCGTCCCCATAAACCCTAAACACACTGGGCCCCATAAACCCTAAACACACCGTCCCCCATAAACCCCAAACACACCGTCCCCATAAACCCTAAACACACCGGTCCCAATAAAACCCTAAACACACCGGTCCCAATAAAACCTAAACACACCGTCCCCATAAACCCTAAACACACCATCCCCACAAACCCTAAAACACCGTCCCCATAAACCCTAAACACACCGGTCCCAATAAACCCTAAACACACCGGTTCCCCATAAACCCTAAAAACATCCGTCCCAATAAAACCCTAAACACACCGGCCCCAATAAACCCTAAACACACCGGCCCCCATAAACCCTAAACACACCGTCCCAATAAACCCTAAAAACACCGTCCCAATAAACCCTAAAACACTGTCCCCATAAACCCTAAACACACCGGCCCCACAAAACCCCTAAACACACCGTCCCAATAAACCCTAAACACACCGTCCCCATAAAACCCTAAACACACCGTCCCAATAAACCCCTTAAAACACCATCCCAATAAACCCTAAAAACACTGTCCCCATAAACCCTAAACACACCGTCCCAATAAACCCTAAACACACCGTCCCAATAAACCCTAAACACACCGTCCCAATAAACCCTAAACACACCGTCCCAATAAACCCTAAAAACACTGTCCCCATAAACCCTAAACACACCGTCCCAATAAACCCTAAACACACTGTCCCCATAAACCCTAAACACACCGTCCCAATAAACCCTAAACACACCGTCCCAATAAACCCTAAACACACCGTCCCAATAAACCCTAAACACACCGTCCCAATAAACCCTAAACACACCGTCCCCATATTTGGTCATTTGGGTCAAGAATTCGATCATAAACTCTCCTACATGATTTAAAATATCTCTTTGTGCTACACTTAAACTTTTCTTGCTACAATAGTACATATACATCATAAATATTTTTATAACTTTATGAAAATAATGGTTTATGAATCCATAATTCATTTATTTGGGTCCCCTGTTTTGTGTTTAATGCTGACCACGCCCCCTTTAGATGTCATCACATGAAATAAGTAATGATATTTCTATTAAGCAGCTCCACAGTAAGTGCTGAGGAACATCAACTTTAACTTTCAGTCATCAGGACAAAAATAAATCCTGAATTTACCTCTTTATTCTCTTTTCCAGTGACCTGAGAATAAATCTCTGCGTATGTAGTCACATTGTTGATGACGTCATGTGACTAGTTTCACTTGTTCTGGAGGTTTCTATATAAACAACACGCGTATTAAGGCAGAGCAGGGCGCGGAGGCGGGGGCAGGGCGCGGGAAGGGGGCAGGGCGCGGAGGCGGGGGCAGGGCGCGGGAAGGGACGGGGGCGGGGCGCGGGACGGGGACAGAGCGGAACGGGGGCGGGGCAACACAGTAATAATATAAGTATCCATGATCTGTCGAGCACACACTCAGCGGTGAGAGTTCAGTACAGTGGAATGTTTCTGGATCGTTTCTGCGCCATTGATCTGCTGTTCATTTCCACACACCTTCACCTGAAGAGGGATATGAGAGTTAATACTAGGAGGATTTCAGCACAGACTCCCTCTCTACATCTCCTCCTTCTTCTTCTTCTTCTAGTGCTGGATGGAGTTTCCTCTTACAGTAAGTCTCCTTTTATTACAGCTTTATATTTACAGCTCAGATTAAACATGAACCCTAATGAGGGTTAATTACTCTAACTCAGATATAGTTACAGATGGTTATAGAGCTGGTTATAGTTATAGATGGATATAGTTATAGATGGATATAGTTATAGATGGATATAGGTGGATATAGATGGTTATAGATGGATAGAGATGGTCACATTGTAACATCACAATATAAGATCTGTTCTGAGTCACCGGTAAACACGAGCTGACGAATAACATACTCATCTAACGACTCCTTCTGATCAGAATTCTGATCAGTCTGGTCTGATCTGGGAATGTCGATCCATATCCTAGAGCAGAAGCTGTTTGTCGTTTTGTTTTTCCGCTGTAAAATACACAGAATAAACACAGTGTCCCTAGAAGTTATGTGTCGGTTCATGAATGATTCATTCAGTTTGAGCGACACACACACACACACACACACACACACACACACACACACACACACACACACACACACACACACACACAGAGACTGACTGAGGATTTTATTATATTCTGCTGAAATGAACGAAATGACTCGGAAAAAAAGATTCATTCATTTTGCCGAACGAGATTCAAAGATCCGAGTCAGTCAAATGATCCGAACTTCGGTCCGCCATCTTAGTTCTGATCTGAAGTCACGTTTGTTGACGTAAAATTCTGCGAGATTTCAGAGATACAAATGTAGTGTGTGTCATGTGTGAGTTCAAAAGAACCGCTTTAAATTAGTCCAATCATACACGTGATAGATTCGGTGACTAATGATGACTCATACACGTGAAAGAAACCCCCAATAATGATGACTCATACACGTGATTGATACCATGACTCATGACTTCAAATATAGACAAATATAGACAGGCTTAATGTGTAGGAGTGGGAGAAAACTGGAGAACCCAGAGGGAAACCGGAGAACCCAGAGGGAAACCCTCACAGCGCACAGGGAGAACACGCAAAACTCCACACAGACCGTAATCTGAACTCGGGGATCCTGTATCTCTGAAGGAAAGACACTGCTGGGTTCTACCTCCGTGGTTCTGTCTGATAAATCTTTTGATGTGTTGTTTTTTCCTCCCCGTCTGCTGATCCTCATCGTTCTGTTAAACTCAACCGAGTGACGACAGCGATGCAGATTTAATCTACGACACACAGATCAATACAAAGTGATAAACAAACGTGAAAACCACGTAGGAAAGTATAGAAGACGTGGCTTCTTCTCCACACACACACACAGGAACATGTAGGAGAGCGCTAGCCATGACGTGACCACTCGCTGTAACGGAACACGCCAATCATCTCGTATATGAACGTGTTTACGGCTCGTATACTGACATTTCGTGTCGATTTATCTCTGAAAGAGATACCAGGTTGTCACGGTAACAGCTACGAAATCAGTCCGCTCTTGGATGGATCACTGTTTCGTCCGAATGTTGGGAGTCCTCACAGATTTACACCATAGCACCGCTGTATTCTGGATTCTGATTGGTCAGAAGGAGTTAAGTTTCTATATTTAACGTGTTTCTAATGGAGCACGTGGCATCCGCATGATGCCAGTCATGAGACCGCATCATGACTTTCACGTGTATAACTGGGGGGAGACGTACCACCATTTCTTCTTTTCTGTAGTTTTGCTTGTAGTTTAAAATACAAAACCAGGGGGAAAAAAAGCAGAAACCGAGTTAATCCAGTTAGTCCACTGCTTTATGACTGTTCAACTCGTGACTGCATTAAAGGTGAACGTTTTTCCTCCATGTTTGTGTTTCTGTAGCGGAGTTTGAGATCTCGGTACCCGCTCAGGTGCAGATGGGCATGTACGGCGAGTCGGTGGTTCTGCCCTGCACGTTCCCAGTGGGCAGCTCGTGGGACGCAGACAGCAGTGTGATCACGTGGCAGCGCCACCTAGAGGTGGTCCACAGTTTCTTCTACGGCCGAGACCAACCGCAGTACCAGAGCCAGAGATACGCCAACCGCACCAGCCTGTTCCACCAGGAGATGAAGAACGGGAACGCATCGCTCAGGCTGGACCGTACCACTCTGGAGGACGCAGGGGAGTACACCTGCTCCGTCAGCACTCAGCTGGGCAGCCAGAGGAAGAGCTTCAGCCTCAAAGTAGCAGGTACCGATGCAGACTTTATG
>CM022755.1:928442-953442 GCA_012411365.1 Ameiurus melas | reverse complement strand
CCTGTTCTGATTAAATAAAGTGGTATTAAATCTCATATCTCTCCCTCTCTCTCTCTCTCTCTCTCTCTCTCTCTCTCTCTCTCTCTCTCTCTCTCTCTCTCTCTCTCTCTCTCTCTCTCTCTATATATATATATATATATATATATATATATACACTCTTTATTCTCTCTCTCTCTCTCTCTCTCTCTCTCTCTCTATATATATATATATATATATACTCTTTATTCTCTCTATATATATATATACTCTCTCTCTCTTTATTCTCTCTCTCTCTCTGTCACGCTCTCTCTCTCTCTCTCTCTCTCTCTCTCTCTCTCTCTCTCTCTCTCTCTCTATGTTACGACACGGCGGATGCAGGTGCAGGTCACAGTCTTTATTTAACGTAGCAACACAAACTTAAAGCAGACGCGGTCTTGACAGGAAAACAGGAAACGTGGCATGGAGACAAAACATACGACCGCTATACGACCGCTACGAACGTGTCAACGTGTCAACATCTACAAACAATAACGAGCCACGTGCTCAGTAACTCAGGCGTTCAAATAGCAAGTGTCATTAACTGAACATACACACACCTGTGACCAATCCGCGCTAACGCCTGCGCTAGTATATATATATACTCTCTCTCTCTCTCTCTCTCTCTCTCTCTCTCTATATATATATATATATATATATATATATATATATATATATATATATATATATATATATTCTCTTTATTCTCTCTCTCTCTTTATTCTCTCTCTCGATATATACATATATACTCACTCTCTCTCTCTCTCTCTCTCTCTCTCTATATATATATATATATATATATATATATACTCTTTCTTTATTTCTCTCTTTTTATCCTCTCTCTCTCTCTCTCTCTCTCTCTCTCTTTTTATCCTCTCTCTCTCTCTCTCTCTCTCTCTCTCTCTCTATTTCTGAAACTCAGCAACTCACTGGCGTTCCACAGGGGTCAGTTCTGGGTCCACTCCTCTTTTCTATCTACACTACATCTCTCGGTCAGGTGATTGAGTCTCATGGCTTTTCCTATCACTGCTATGCTGATGACACCCAGCTCTATTTGTCCTTCCAGCCTGACGATCCATCTGTTTCTGCACGCATCTCTTCTTGCCTGTCAGACATCTCGGTCTGGATGAAGGAACACCATCTTAAGCTTAACCTGGGAAAATCTGAGCTTCTCGTCATCCCAACCTATATCTCAATCAACCAGAACTTCACTGTACAGCTCAGCTCACTTACACTCATGCCAACCAGGACGGCCAGGAACCTTGGGGTGATTCTTGATGAGGGCTTGACCTTTACAGACCACATCTCAGCAACTGCAAGGTCCTGTAGGTTCATCCTGTACAACATCAAGTAAATCCAACCATTCCTCACCAAACAGGCTACACAGATACAACTCTCTCCTGAAGGCCTACGTTCCCTCTCGCAATCTACGATCGACTAGCGACCGACGTTTAGTAGTTCCCACTCAGCGAGGTGTAAGGTCCCTTTCCAGAACCTTCACGCATACCGTTCCCCAGTGGTGGAATGCTCTTCCGATCTCAATCCGGACTGCAGAGTCTCTCACTATCTTCAAAAAACAGCTAAAGACCCACCTCTTCCGTCAACACCTAACCAGCAACGATAAGGACACCCGTCCCCACACCAGCAACGATAAGGACACCCGTCCCCATACCAGCAACAATAAGGACACCCGTCCCCATACCAGCAACAATAAGGACACCCGTCCCCATACCAGCAACAATAAGGACACCCGTCCCCATACCAGCAACAATAAGGACACCCGTCCCCATACCAGCAACAATAAGGACACCCGTCCCCATACCAGGACACCCGTCCCCATACCAGCAACGATAAGGACACCCGTCCCCATACCAGCAACGATAAGGACACCCGTCCCCATACCAGCAACAATAAGGACACCTGTCCCCACACCAGCAACGATAAGGACACCCGTCCCCATACCAGCAACGATAAGGACACCCGTCCCCATACCAGCAACGATAAGGACACCTGTCCCCATACCAGCAACAATAAGGACACCTGTCCCCACACCAGCAACGATAAGGACACCCGTCCCCATACCAGCAACGACACCTGTAACTATTCCAGTGACAATACTGATACCACACAGCGATCTTGTCTCAAGCCTGGCAAAGAGTGTGATTGTTGATGATAAAAACACTAAAATGGAAAGAATAGGGAAGCAGATGGAAAAGGTGGAGTACCCGTCGAAACATAATGATGAGACGTCCGAAGACTCGAGCTCAGAGTATAGTGATGGGTCTATAGGAGGAGGAGGAGGAGGAGGACGAGGAGGAGGACGAGGAGGAGGAGGACGAGGAGGCCACCACAGAACGACCGTGTGTTTTTAACCGTCCACAACAACCTGAGCAACTTTACACTGAAGAACAGATGAACCGGTTTCTAAACGTGACTAAAGGAAAACGAAACATCACACGGACTGAATTCTTCCCGGACAGGAGGACCTTCATCCACTCTGTACAGTGCACCATGGGAGTGACGTCCCCCAGGAGACGGTCCAGACTGAAGAAATGGGCGACTAAGGGTTTGAGAGTTAGGAATTTATTTTTTTAAGGAGGATCTCTTTGAGGGAGATCTGATGGGGTTCTTTTATCTTTTTTTTCTTCTCTCTTTCCATCTTCTTCTCCTTCCTATCCCCCTTTCTTCTCTCTTTTGTTTATAAATAAAAAAATGTTTTCTCAAAAGTGTATATATGTAAAGGTACCAAAAATTTTGAGTTAATAAAGTTGTTAAAATCTCAAAAAAATCTCTCTCTCTCTCTCTCTCTCTCTCTCTCTCTCTCTCTCTCTATATATATATATATATATATATATATATATATATATATATATACTCTCTCTTTATTCTCTCTCTTTATTCTCTCTTTATTCTCTATTCTCTCTCTTTATTTTCTCTCTATATATACTCTCTCTCTCTATTCTCTCTCTTTATTCTCTCTTTATTCTCTATTCTGTCTCTTTATTCTCTCTCTATATATACTCTCTCTCTCTATTCTCTCTCTTTATTCTCTGTAATACCAGTCATAAGTTAGGCACGCTGTGTGTGTGTGTGTGTGTGTGTGTGTGTGTGAGATAGAGAGTGCGCGCGCGTGTTCAAACGGTTCCAGTACAGTGAAGATCAGTATCCGACGCGCGCGTGTTCCGGTACAGTGGAGATCGGTAGCGGACGCGCGTGACCCGGGATGAGCGTTAACGTTAAGTTTTCAGCGCGGTCTTCCTTCCTAACTCTCCTCCTGTTCCTCCTCTTCCTCTCGGCAGTGTCCGGTTACAGTAAGTCACGTGTTTCTCTTCCCGCTTCAGTTCATATCACATGTATATCTGTAGATGAACGGATAAAAGCAGGTCTGTGACAGACCGGTCCGTGTTCCGTGGGGTTAGTGGACATGCCAGCGGAACCGCTGCACGGGTGGAGGGAATAAGCGCGCGCCCCGGATTTTTCTTTTTGTCACTAGGAGAGCTTTGTTCTGTGAATCAGTCTGTGACTCGGAACCACGGACTCTTTGTGGGGGTCGTGTGTGTGTCCCCCCCGTGTTGAGGAAATACCAATCTGTCCCCCCAATATACAGGACAAAAGATTCTCTCTGTCTCTTTAATCTTCCCTGCCAGCGGATCTGTCTTTTCTTCATCTGTTCCATTTATTTTATTGATCTATTTCTTTAAGTCTGTTCTTTTCTTAAATACATTTCTGTCTGTTAATGAAAATAGTTCATGGGTTTTATAATTTTTATATAACCAGCGACAGCTATTGAGTAGCCATGATGAACCGGGGGGGGGAATTCTTGTTATTTTTTAATCAATCAATCAATCAACCAACCAATCAATCAATCAATCAATTAATTAATTAATTTTCAATGAGATATTTGGGGAAGGGAGGGGAGAAAAGGTAAATGAATCACATGAATATGATTTCACATGAAAATGAATCACATGTAAGTGAGTCACATGTAAATGAGTCACATGTAAATGAGTCACATGTAAATGAGTCACATGCATGAATAAGAATCACATGAAAAGGAATCATAAGAAAATGAAATAAATGCGAGTGAAAGTGAGGAAAGGTTCAGGGCACTTCGTTGTCAGAGAAAACATCTGCCCACAGGACGTCCACAGCACCCTACTGTTTCCCCACGCCGTGGAAACTTCTGTCACTCAGAAACCACGTGAATTCAAACAGTAACCGTAATCCTAAATCTTCTAAATATGCAAGGGGGGTGGGGTGGAGGGATTGGGGGAGGGGTATTTTGGCCAAGTCATAAATCGATTCATATCCGCTCCACTTTGTGAATTCAGGACTTGATCTGTTTCATCCCCTCGATCCAGATGTTCCACAGCGTAACCTCTCTGATTATTATTCACTTATTCATCTCAAAGCGGAGTACTCAGGACCTATTGGTGAATAAAGTACTGATAAACGGACTGAAGAGGTTCAGGGGTTCATCTTCGTGTTCTCTGTCGAGGTGGATCCTGTACAAACCCCTCTCCTGTACCGTGTTTTAGAACATGACGGTCTTTAACGCTTCACCCTCCATGTTTGTGTTTCTGTAGCGGAGTTTGAGATCTCGGTACCCGCTCAGGTGCAGACGGGCATGTACGGCGAGTCGGTGGTTCTGCCCTGCACGTTCCCAGTGGGCAGCTCGTGGGACGCAGACAGCAGTGTGATCACGTGGCAGCGCCACCTAGAGGTGATCCACAATTTTTTCCGCGGTCGAGACCAACCGCAGTACCAGAGCCAGAGATACGCCAACCGCACCAGCCTGTTCCACCAGGAGATGAAGAACGGGAACGCATCACTCAGGCTGGACCGTACCACTCTGGAGGACGCGGGGGAGTACACCTGCTCCGTCAGCACTCAGCTGGGCAGCCAGAGGAAGAGCTTCGGCCTCAAAGTAGCAGGTACCGATGCAGACTTTATGATAAAGTGGTCTATACTCTAAAAAAAATACCGGTTTAAAACTGACCCAAATTGGGTTATTTTTAGACCAACGGCTGGGTAAATACAGGACAGAACACATTTTGGGCTAAACTAACTCATTAAGTCAGGTTTTTCATTTTAACACAGCAAACGGGTTGTTTTTTCGACCCAAAGGACGGTTTCATTTTTTTCAAAAACGCTGGGTTCATTTTATTTCATAAATAGGTGAATATTTTCAGAGTTATTTGTACCCTTTGGAAATGTCAGATATACCACATTATAAACACATCACCTGTCAGTGAAAATGGGCCAGCCATTAACCCTCACAAAACTGCCCAAAACCCAGAGAATAACCCAATTAAATGACCCAAAAGTCTCAAACCGGCGTTTGGGGAAAAGAAAAAAAAACCTACATTTTTTGAGTGTAAAGAAAGAACTATTATTAGTTACCATGGTAACTAACCACTCAGCACTCTTCTCCGCCCCTCCTTTAGCGTTCTACACCGAGCCTCGTCTGCACATCTCCATGCTGAACGACGGCCATGTGGAGGTCGTGGTGACCTCAGAAGGCGGGTACCCCTCCCCCTCGCTGCAGTGGCTGATGGGAAACGAGAGCGACGTCACCAACGACACACTCACGCAGCTGAGGCAGGACGAACACACACGTCTGTACAGCGTGAACAGTAAACTGAACCTGAGCGGCACCGTCAAGTCCTCCATCACCTTCATCATGAAGAACCCAGATCTGGGCCAGGAGATCAGGAGGAACATCGAACTCTTCTCAGGTGGGTTCAGCTCCCACTGGAGACTCCTTCCATAAGTACTAAACTTCCCCAAAGCGATGACTACACAGGATTTTTAATCACTTCATGTAGAGCGTCCGCTGTACGCGTCCCTGTGAACGAGCTGTTACCATAGAAACAATAACGTATTATAACGAGCGCATTAATATAAAGCGGTGACGTGCAGCTGCGCTACTGTCTAATCTACACCTCCTGACCAATCACGATCCAGGATTCAACAGCGCTGTGGTGCGAATCATTTTTATTCTAGTTTTCTGGGTTGAGTTGTACAGAGTAACTAGTGCTAACTGTCGGTAATTGTTAGGGATCTGGATCTGAAATGGAATGAAGGTTTTAATATTGCCGACCGTACAGTTAACATTTCTACATTTTTCCGTTGTGTTTTTACAGAAAACGGAGGATTTGGTAAAGCCGCACAGCGAGCAGTGATCATTGCAGCTTTTGTTGGAGTTGCGATTCTAGCCGCGATCGTTTCCGTGTTGGTTTTTGATAAACGACGCTGGATGGTACAAAATAATAACTCACAGAATACTTCAGCTGTGAGGACTTTAGAGTCATCAGGAGGTTTGAGTGCATCAGACGGGAACTGATGAATCTTCACCAGATGATGCAGAGATGTTACTGATGTTACAGAAACTTTCCCAGGCCCAGTGGAGCATTAAGGAGGTCATGAGGCCATTTGTTACTCACTGTGTGGGCCTCCCCCAAGTCATCAAGCTGTTATCTAACTTCCTTTTACTTAACTCTGATAAAACAGAAATACTTCTATTAGCACCACGTGCAGCTAGAAGTAATCTTCCTGACTACACAGTAACTCTGGATGGTCTTTCTGTTTCATCATGTACAGCAGTTAAAGACCTCGGAGTGATTATTGACTCCAGTCTATCATTTGATGCTCATGTAGATAATATTACTAGGATAGTCTTCTTTCATCTCAGAAATATTTCTAAGATAAGAAACATATTGTCACTACATGATGCAGAAATACTGGTTCATGCATTCGTCACCTCTAGATTAGATTACTGTAATGCCTTACTGTCTGGATGTTCCAGTAGGAATATAAATAAACTCCAGTTAGTCCAGAATGCAGCTGCTAGAGTCCTAACTAGAACTAGAAGATACGACCACATCACCCCGATCTTATCCACACTGCATTGGCTCCCTGTAAAATCTCACATTAACTATAAAATACTTTTATTAACCTATAAAGCACTAAACGGTCTCGCACCACAATATCTAAGCGACCTTCTGGTTTTATATGATCCTCCACGCCTACTCAGATCAAAAGATGCAGGCTATTTGACGGTACCTTGAATAGTGAAGTCTACAGCAGGGGGAAGAGCCTTCGCTTATAGAGCCCCACAGTTATGGAACAGTCTTCCTATTAGTGTTCGGGACTCAGACACAGTCTCAGTGTTTAAGTCTAGGCTTAAAACGTATTTGTTTACTCAAGTCTACCCTGACTAGACTTTCTGTTATACTAATTCATAGTTCTAATATTATTTTCTCTCGCTCTCTCCTGTGGCCGAGCCACACACGATTTTATGGAGATATTAGAGATCCAGATCCTTTCTGCCTCTGGATGGAGCTCAAATCTTCTCCAATTCCAGACTACTGGGACTACGGCTGCTCCTAAGACCAAACAGACTTCATACATCCATAATGAACTTTTCCACAATAAATAAGTTTTAAGTTTCATCTCCACAAACTACTTTCGGCTTCGTTTTTAAAGGGTCATGAAACCCCCCTCTCTCAGATCTATTCTAGCTCACAATTTAACTTGCATTTGAAAAATGCAGGCCAAGGCACAGGGGAGGGGGAGGACGGGAGGGGGAGGACGGGAGGGGGAGGACGACAGGAAGGCAGGGGAGGAGGAGGAGGAGGGATTGTGATAAATAAAAGGGCGTGGCTGAGGAGGTCACTGTCAGTTTTGGACATGAACGTGCACACACTTGCCCACACCCACCTGAAGCTGGGCTCATGTGACTCATTCTGATGTCCAAGCTGTAGCTCAGTGTACTGATACATCTACCAAACCAGCGTGAGTGACTGAAGTGACGGCACAACCCAAGGCAGCGAACGCCAGCTCCATGTCAGAATCATTTACTACTGACAGACCTTCACGATCACCCGAACAGGCGTGGTAAGGTCATCCAGTCTCTCCTGTATAAACAAACTGCTCTGAAAGACGGAGAGGAGGAGATAACGTGTGTATGTTACTGCAGCGCTGGAGCAGACAGACTAATCCTCAAACGGTTCACACCACAGATAAACAGTTCAATGGTCCACATCTAAACCACAACTTCCTGCTTAATAGATGAATGATTCCATGAAAATAAAAGACCAGTAGACATTTCTAGCCTACGAACAGCGCAGTATGATTCATCTGTTTCACATGAAGCACTGAGTTAATGAGTGTGGTGTCATCAGAAAGGTTTAAACTGATTCATAATGTGTCTAGACATGATTGGTGAAAGAAGATGAAAGGAAGAGTATGAGGACTGATACATTACTAGTACCTTCTTCCTCTGTAAATAATAATAATAATAATAATAATAATAATAATAATGATGGGAGCTTTTTGTATTCCTGAATATTTCCTCATTCAGATCAAGCGAGCCAAACTTGGTGTTGCTGATACAAAGCTTACTCTACCATTTCACACACACACACACACACACACACACACACACACACACACACACACACACACACACACACAAATATATCAGTCATAAGAACCAAAATATCTGACGTGAAGGACATCATGGCTGCTTGCGTCACTTCGGAACACTCAGAGACATATTTAGACATAACCTTCGACCCCATGACCCTGACCCCAGTGACGGTATCTGCGAGGGGAACGACTCAAGGCGCTTCTTTACGTTCCTTGAGGAGTAAAACTGGATGAATGGATGATAAACGTAATCAAACCAATAGAAATGTGTCTCAAGACAAACAGGGGTGAAGCTTCACCTGAATAAATATCAGCTCTGTAAATCAGGAGCGTGACACGATGCCCCGGTCTGTATCTGTATTTAATCCAGCCGAATAACCGCCGCGTTGCTGACTTCCTCAACCTCAAACACATCAGCAGTTCATCATCCGTCTCATCTTGTGATGTTCACAAGACTGTGTTTTTAATCCCAAATGTGCAGTTATTCGTTTGTACTACCCACATATTTCTCACATACACACACATCACGCACCGACGCGCCTGCCTTTGCATGTTCCACTTCCTCACACCCACATGCTTGTCTTACTTTACCGCTGACTCCTACATGATTCCCGTCCTGATACTACAGCTCTACACAAGCCTTTACACAACCCAGATCATCAAGTTGTGTGATCAAGTTCCACGTAGCTGAGGCATGCTCTCTTTCTCTTTTCTTTCTTTGTTTCCCACGATACCCTCTGCAGGAGAACGTACACACCAGGGGGGGACAGAAGTATCGGATGCCTCAACATCGTTTTCAGTAAAGATATCTCCGATGAGCAGCAGGCAGCAGAGAGGTGTTCGCAACGGAGTTGGAAGGCAGTGCAATGCCTAAAGCGGAGCCAGGTGGCGTAGTGACGTCCGAGGCGGAGCAGGGAGAAGGAATGATGCCCTCAGTGGCGAAAGTAGTCATGTCCAAAGCGGGACAGCGAGGGTGGGTATGATGGTTCCAGCCAAAGACTTCCTGGAGGAGGCGCGTGTGATCGGGCCCACCCACGAGCCGGTCCAGAAGGGCCTCGATCCGGTCGGACTGCCTCGGGTTCTCCCGGATTGGCTCACCCACATGCCCCGACGCATGTCTGCTGCGTCCACGGCAGGTCCAGTGTCCTATCAGGGATTTGTACAGGCGGTGGATGCAAGTGCAGAACTGATTGAAGGAGAGTGCAGTCAGAGAACCCACACAGTGAAGACAAGAACCAGAGCTAGAACAGAGAAGACTAGGCAGAAACATCCAGACAATAAAACCAAGTATGGGACACACACACACACACAAGACGTTCACCAGAACTTCTATACCGGTGCTAATCAGGGTGAAACGAGACACAGGGGATAGTGAGAGGAACGTGTGACGTGCTGGGGCTGATGGGTAATGGGGTTCAGCACCCAGCAGGTTTGTGCTTGGTGACGAGGTGGGTCTTCAGACTGTTTGGACAGAGTCGAGCCTTCCTTTATGTTGTTCCAGACGTGCCTCTGGCGTCCTCATTTCTCCCCGAACCTGAGCTAGTGTTACAGTCGGGATTTTCAGGTTGGGAATAACCCTGAACAGTCGCTACAAGAGGTCCGATACAGTGGAGTATTGATAGAAGGTGAATTCGGGGATTATCCTTTTAATCTCCACGTACACAAAACGGGTTCTCTGATGGAGAAACACGACTGTAGGGTTCTACCACATAGAACATAGAGTTGTCGCGCCTTCGCGTTTTCTCAGAAACACGAAAAGCCGCGTTGTTTAGCGTTCAGTCTGAGTAGAGCTTCTACAATGTGAGTGAGAGTGAGAATGAGAGACGTGTAAAAACTGTAGTTGCTGGTAAGTCGCTGAGGTGTAAGAGGAATGAAACACTCAGAGGCGTGCAGTTAGAGACAGAATCAACTTCCGGGAGGCCCCGGTAACCTCACTTCATCACACCACCCCCGTACTCATCAGTTTTCTCCAGCAGCAAGAGTTTTCTTACTTATTGAATAAGTTAAGGACCTGAACACTATAAAAAGTGTCTCTTTCCCCCACGTGGTGCGTCACAATGACGCCACAGACATGCGTAGGAGTTTATCGACATTTAATCCCAAACAAAAGGCTGTTATCAAAGTGGAGATAATGAAAGACGGAGGGAGTGTTGATATTCCAGTGTACCAGCCGTTAAGGCTTCGTCTGTTCTGATGAAACGTAAACCGTGTCGATTCATATCCGCTCCACTTTCTGAACCTTGATCTGTTTCATCCCCTCGATCCAGATGTTCCACAGCGTAACCTCTCTGATTATTATTCACTTATTCATCTCAAAGCGGAGTACTCAGGACCTATTGGTGAATAAAGTACTGATAAACGGACTGAAGAGGTTCAGGGGTTCATCTTCGTGTTCTGTGTCGAGGTGGATCCTGTACAAACCCCTCTCCTGTACCGTGTTTTGAACTCGGAGGCCGTTTTAGAACATGACGGTCTTTAACGCTTCACCCTCCATGTTTGTGTTTCTGTAGCGGAGTTTGAGATCTCGGTACCCG
Source organism: Ameiurus melas (assembly GCA_012411365.1). NCBI lineage: Eukaryota > Metazoa > Chordata > Actinopteri > Siluriformes > Ictaluridae > Ameiurus > Ameiurus melas. The sequence goes on along the minus strand of CM022755.1, from coordinate 942,460 downwards.
CTCAGGTGCAGACGGGCGTGTACGGCGAGTCGGTGGTTCTGCCCTGCACGTTCCCAGTGGGCAGCTCGTGGGACGCAGACAGCAGTGTGATCACGTGGCAGCTCCACCTAGAGGTGGTCCACAATTTCTTCCACGGCCGAGACCAACCGCAGTACCAGAGCCAGAGATACGCCAACCGCACCAGCCTGTTCCACCAGGAGATGAAGAACGGGAACGCATCGCTCAGGCTGGACCATACCACTCTGGAGGACGCAGGGGAGTACACCAGCCTGTTCCACCAGGAGATGAAGAATAATAAAAAACCATAATAAAAAAAAGTGCAATAGATTCTATTAGTAATTGTGTGTGATCAGGAATAAACTGCAGCGTTTTTTGTTAAACACTGTTTTATAAATGAGAACGGAGGACATGACGAACACGAACAGAACCCCACCTACACTGTTCCTTCTTGGACTGGCCACTGGGATGCTTTTCATACTTCTTATAGTTTTAATAGTAATTACGTTCATGTGTAAAATGACACTTAAAAAGCGTTTCTCCCGATGAGGTGTAGGTGTAGAGGTGTAGGTGTAGAGGTGTAGGTGTAGAATTGTTCTGTCTTTCTGGCTGCCAGGAACTTTTTTTTTTGTAGCATCTGTGAGCATCTGGAGTAAAGTTCAGACAGATTTAGGATTGTAGGTAAATGATTTACAGTCGTGTGAAAAAATAAGTGCACCCCTTGGAAATTGCTCGCTTTTTTTGACATATTTGGACGAGCAATCATTTGATCCTCTTTGAAACCGTGCAAATGAATAAAGTCGATCTACTTCAACAAAACTATAAGGAAAAATATTCAGCAGAAAAATCAATAGATGTGAGATTCTTCTGTGGAAAAAGTAAGTACACCCTTGGCCTCAGAAGCGAGTATTGAACCGCTTTAGCAGAAATAACTTCTTGTAGGCGTTTTGCATATCTCTGTGTTTTTTTTTTTTGCGTACTCTTTTTCAGTATGTAAACAGTAGAGCTGATGGTAAATCTGAGTCAACTGAACTTTATCATGGACAACACAAACATTCATTCTACTGTAATAAATCAACCTAACAAAATTTTTTGGCCCCAAAAAAACCCCTGCAAAAAAAAAAAAAAAAAAAAAAAAAAAAAAAAAAAAAAAAAAAAAAAAAAAAAAAAAAAAAAAAAAAAAAAAAAAAAAAAAAAAAAAAAAAAAAAAAATAAAAAATATATATATATAGATAGATAGATGGATAGATAGATAGATACAGTATAGGTGTTGAAAAGTGTTTGCCCCCTTCCTCATTTCCTGTTCCTTTGCATGTTTGTCACACTTAAGTGTTTGAACATCAAACCAATTTAAACAATAGTCAAGGACAACACAAGTAAACACAAAATGCAATTTGTAAATGAAGGTGTTTATTATTAAAGGTGAAAAAAATCCAAACCATCATGGCCCTGTGTGAAAAGTGATTGCCCCCTAAACCTAATAACTGGTTGGGCCACCCTTAGTAGCGCAACAACTGCACCAAGCGTTTGCGATAACGTGCAATGAGGCTTTATTACAGCGTCCTGGAGGAATTTTGGCCCACTCATCTTTGCAGAATTGTCCTAATTCAGTTACATTAGAGGGTTTTCGAGCATGAACGGCCTTTTTAAGGTCATACCACAACATCTCAATAGGATTCAGGTCAGGACTTTGGCTAGGCCACTCCAAAGTCTTCATTTTGTTTTTCTTCAGCCATTCGTTGGTGGACTTGCTGGTGTGTTTAGGATCATTGTCCTGCTGCAGAACCCAAGTTCGTTTCAGCTTGAGTACACGAACAGATGGTCGGACATTCTCCTTCAGGATCTCTTGGTAGACAGCAGAATTCATAGTTCCTTTTATCACGGCAAGTCTTCCAGGTCCTGAAGCAGCAAACAGCCCCCAGACCATCACACTACCACCACCATATTTTACTGTTGGTATAATGTTCTTTTTATGAAATGCAGTGTTCCTTCACGCAGATATACTTGGACACACACCTTCCAAAGAGTTCCACTTATGTCTCATCGGTCCACAGAATGTTGTCCCAAAAGTCTTGGGGATCATCAAGATGTGTTGTGGAGAAATTGAGACGAGCTTTGATGTTCTTTTTGCTCAGCAGTGGTTTTCTCCTTGGAACTCTGCCATGCAGGCCATTGTCCCGTCTTTTTCCTGATGGTGGAGGCATGACGCGAGACTTAACTGAGGCAAGTGAGGCCTGCAGTTCTTTGGACGTTGTTGTGGGGTCTTTTGTGACCTCTTGGATGAGTCGTCGCTGCGCTCTTGGGGTAAATTTTGGGGGGCCGGCCACTCCTGGGAAGGTTCACCACTGTTCGTGTCTTCGCCATTTGTGGATAATGGCTCTCACTGTGGTTCGCTGGATTCCCAAAGCTTTGGAAATGGCTTTGCAACCCTTTCCAGACTGATAGATCTCAATTACTTTCTTTCTCAATTGTTCCTGAATTTCTTTGGGTCTCGCGCATGATGTGTAGCTTTTAAGGATCTTCTGGTGGACCTTACTTGTGTCAAGCAGCTCCTATTTAAGTGATGCCTTGATTGTGAACAGGTGTGGCAATAATCAGGCCTGGGTGTGGCTAGAGAAATTGAACTCAGGTGTGGACAACCACAGTTATATTTAGTATTTTTAACCAAGGGGCGAATCACTTTTTCACACAGGCCCATGATGGTTTGCGGGTGGATTTTTTCACCTTTCGCTATAATAACACCTTCATTTACAAATTGCATTTTGTGTTTACTTGTGTTGTCCTTGACTATTGTTTAAATTGGTTTGATGTTCGAAACACTTAAGTGTCACAAACATGCAAAGGAACAGGAAATGAGGAAGGGGCAAACACTTTTCACACCACTGTAGATAAAGAGAGAGAGAGATAGATAGAGAGAAAGATAGAGAGAGGGATAGAATGAGATAAAATAGAGATAGAGATAGAGAGATAGAGATAGATATAAGAGAGATAGATAGATAAGAGAGATAGATAGATAAGAGATAGATAGATAATAGATAGATAGATAGATAGAGTAGTAGATAGAGATAGATAGATAGTATAGAGATAGAGAGAGAGAGATAGATAGAGAGAATAGAGAAGAGAGAGAGATAGAGAGATAGATAGATAGAGAGATAAGAAGATAGATAGAGAGAGAGAGAGATAAGATAGATAGATAGATAGATAGATAGATAGGAGAGATAGATAGGAGAGAGATAGATAGATAGATAGTAGATAGATAGATAGATATAGAGAGAAGAGAGATAGAGAGATAGATATATAAGAAGAGAGATAGAAGAAGAGGTAGAGAGAGATAGATAAAGAGAGAGAGATAAATAGATAGATAGATATAGAGATAAGAGATAGACAGAGATAGAGATAGAGATAGAGAGAGATAGATAGAGAGAGAGATAGAGTAGAGAGAGAGAGATAGGAGTAGATAGATAGATAGATAGATAGATAGATAGATAGATAGATAGAGAGATAGATAGAAGATAGAGAGATGGAAAGGTGGAGATAGAAGGAGATAAGTGAGATAGATAGATGAGATAGAGATAGACAGAGATAGAGAGATAGAGATAGAGAAAGATAGATAAAGGAGAGATAGATGAAGATAGATAGATAGATAGTAGAGATAGATAGATAGATAGATAGAGAGAGATAGAAGAAGAGATAGTAGATAGATAGATAGATAGATAGATTAGAGATAGAGAGAGAGATAGAAATAGGGAGATAGAGATGGGGAAGATAGATAGAGAGAAGATAGAGAGAGAGAGAAGATAGATAGATAGATAGATAGATAGATAGAGTGATAGATAGATAGAGATGAGAGATGAGAGATAGAGATAGATGAGAGATAGATGATAGATAGATAGAGATAGAGATAGACAGAGATAGAGATAGAGATAAAAAGATAGATAGAGAGAGAGAGAAGATAGATAGATAGATAGATAGATAGATAGATAGATAGATAGATAGATAGATAGATAGATAGATAGATAGATAGATAGAGATAGAGAGATAGATAGATAGATAGATAGAGTGATAGATAGATATGAATGCTGACGTCACATGATCACACCTACAGAACTGTCCTTTCCTGATTGGTTCTCAGTTTTGAATAAAACGGAGTTTTTACTGCTGCTGTTGTCGTGTGGATGTTGCGCAGGGTCTGCAGGGTCTGCAGGGTCTGCAGGGTCTGCAGGGTCTGCAGGTTAGTTGCGGTGACGGAATAAACGTAGAGACATCAGTGAGAGTTCTGTGTGAGGACACAAACCAGCTGATCGGATCTTTCTCCGTCCCGTCACCTCGGGGTGGTCGTTCCACCCATCCACTCGGAGAAACCAGTTGGAACCCATCGATAAGGAGAACCTCAACAAAGAATAAATGAAGGATAAAGGTTTTTGGTTAGGAGGTGATTCTTGTGGACGTTCCTTTAGCAATACAAACAAAGTAATTTGTCATGGAAATGTTTGTTTTTTTTTTCTTTAGTCACACGAAAACTGAAACTGAAGACAGTTTCAGCGTATATTTTGGTGCCGTTTCACACCGGACACTGTAGGAGCAGCACTGAAGAGGACGTTTCGGTGTCGAGTCGGTTTTCCAGTCGCTGCTCGAGCTGAATTAAAGCACCAGCGCACCGCTGAAAGAATGACATGAAGACACAATGTTGACACAAAACACTATATATCTGTAGAATAGTATTTCATACTCCGTCCATCTTCTATACCGCTGATCCTTTCCAGGGTCGCGAGGAAACCTGGAGCCTACCTCAGGGAGCAGCGGGCACAAGGCGGGGTACAGCCTGGACGAGGGCACATATTCACACACCCATTCGTACACTACAGACGCACCAACGTCTTTGGACTGGGGGGAGGAAACCGGAGTACCCGGAGGAAACCCCCACGATCCCCACGGGGTATCGAACCCCTGACACTGGAGGTGTGAGGCGAACGTGATAACCTTTAAGCCACCGTGCACCCCCGTATTTCATCATTCTACATTTAATATGATTCTCAAAGCTTCTCAGCGTGAGGCCCCCCTTGTGTAGGGTGCCTCCCTTCGTGACCCCCTAGAGTCAAAACTTTCCGTTTCTTTTTTCCGTATTAACTTCCTCAGCTAAGAGACCACATCCTCAATCTAAAAACTTAATCCATTTGAAATAGTCTTCGGTTTCATCTGTGTGTGGAGAACACTAGACTCGTACATCAACGGAGGTCTCGGTTTGGTGCGTCTTCAGTGTGCTGTGTATCATTTATTAATGTTTCTCATTTTTATGTACATCACAGTTCAAAGGGTTGACAATCCCGACTTACAGACAGGTAAAATTGTTGTTTTTTTGTTTTAAATCACGTTCTAGAACATACGTGTCAAACTCAAGGCCACATCCGGCCCGGTGTGTAATTATATCCGGCCCACGAGATCATTTGATATATTATTGTTATGAATGGCCCGGCGATATGAAGCGCTGGTAACACAATAAACTACAGATCCCATGATGCAGCGCTTCAGCTGCCTTGCCGAACACTTCCCGCGTTAATCAAGTCTAGCTCAAGTTATTGCGAGGCTAGTCCTCACGATGCCGAAGAGAAAAGTTGATTCTGAACACAGAGCCTTTAAAACCCGACGGGAGGCGGAGTATATGTTCACTGACACTGCCCGTGTGTCTCATTTGTGGAGCGAATGTGGCTGTAATGAAAGAATTGAATCTAAGACGGCGCTGTGAGACAAAACATCAGGATAACCTGAAAGATCTGAATGAGGGGCAGAAGATACAGAAAGCAGAAGAGTTCAAGAAGAATCGGACACTTCAGCAGACGTTTTTTTACCCGTGCAAAAATCACCAAGTGAAGCTGCTGTGAAAGAGAGTCTTATCGTGGCAGAGGAGATCGCCACATCAGCCAGGCCATTTACCGAGGGAGAATTTCTGAAGAGCTGCACGATCAAGGTGTTTGACGTCTTATGTCCATTGCTGATCGAGTTCGTGAGGTGGCCACTGATTTAAGAACACAGTGGAGTGAAAGAAGCAAAGACTTTATTGCGTACTCTCTTGCTGTGGATGAAAGCGCCGACATGACTGATCCTGCACAGCTGGCCATCTTCATCCGTGGAGTGGACTCCAATTTGCGACGTTACAGAGGAAATAATGGACATTAAATCGATGCACGGGACAACGACTGGAAAAGACATTTTTGAAAATGTATGTCAGAGTATAACCGACATGAAACTGCCCTGGGACAAACTTACTGCACTTACAACTGATGGAGCACCGGCGGTGAAAAAAGTGGACTAGTGGGAAGGATGCGAGTAAAGATGCAGGAGGAGAACTGTACTGGAGAGTTAACGCCGTATCACTGCATCATACACCAGGAGGCACTGTGTGGCAAAGTCCTGAGGATGGACAATGTAATGAGCACTGTAACACAAACCGTAAACTTTATCTGAGCTAAAGGTTTAAAATCACCGGCAATTTCAGTCCTTTATGAGGGAGATACATTCAGAGTTTGTTGACATTTTAGGGATGAAAAGTGGAAATGCGAGTTTCTGTCTGACATAACATCTCATCTCAACGCCTTGAACCTCCAGCTCCAGGGCGTGACCGCATGATCACTGACATGTCTGACACAGTGAAGGCATTTCAAGTGAAGCTGCGCTTATGGAAGACACAAATGCACCAGCGCAACTTGCCCCACTTTCCCTGTTGCCAAGTAATGTTGAACGAAGTCGACACAACGGTGTTCCCAAATACGCACTTTTCTGATCAACTGAGCGTACTGCGCACTGAGTTCGCACGGTGCTTTGGTGACTTTGAAGAACAAAAAAAGAATTTTGAGTTGCTTCGCAACCCATTTGCCGTCGATGTGGAAACTGCACCTGTGCGGATTCAGATGGAGCTGATGGAGCTGCAGTGTAATGGCACGCTGAAGACAAAGTACGACACCGCAGGGCCCACACAGTTTATTCACTCCATTCCCACAGAAATGCCCCAGCTCCGCCTACATGCGGCTCGAACCTTGTGCATGTTTGGTAGCACATATCTGTGTGAGAAGCTCTTCTCAGTGATGAAGACTAACAAAACAGCACACAGGAGTCGTCTCACTGATGAGCACCTGCAGTCCATCCTGAGAGTCTCCACAACACAGAAGATGCCAGGCGTCCAGCTCTGATAAAATGACATAAGAGCAAAGACAACTGAATCATTTGATTTGTTATTGCTGAAAAGCACAGATTTGATTGATATTTCCAGGTTTTGTTATGCAGCATGTTCATATTTAGAATTTGTATCATTTAGACAGGATATATTTTTATGGAGAGCAAAATCTTTTGGGATATTTAAAATTTAAGTTGGTTTTTTTTTATATATAAAATGACATAAGAGTACAGAAATTTGAATGTTTGTTCTTTTAACGTTTACTTTATTTCTAACTTCATTTAGACAGGATATATTTTTATGGAAAGCAAAATATTATACAAGTTATTTATGGTTTCAGTTGATTTATTCTGGAATAATATTCCTGTCTGTTTTTGTTCATATTTATGTTCAAAAAAGTTCAGTTTTAAAAGTTTTAAAAGTTTAGTTTTAATGTGTTCAATAAATGTTTATTATGTTCGGCCCGCGACCTAAAGTGTGTTTTGGATTTTGGCCCCTGTTCTAGAATTTCTAAGCGGCCCCTTGGCGCCATCTGGCGGCCACCAGTTTGAGAACCACTCATATACACTGATCATGGATGAGAATATTGTTCTTTTTGGCTTGCAGATACAGCACTATAACTGATAGACTGCTGAAACAGAAAGATACACCTGTCAAAATGTGTTCTGTTACAATGCTGCGTGGGCGTGGCCTTCACAGCAATGTCCAATCACAGCCGAGTATATTTTGGTTTGCTTTTCAGGGAAATTAACTGAGAACCTTTTCTGCAAAGAGCGCTGCAGTTACTGCATGTGAAACTCAGCTGGTGTGAGAGAGAGAGGAGGGGAGGGGTAAGAGAAAGGAGTAGTGAGAGAGAGAGAGAATGAGAGAGAGGGAATGAGAGAGGGAGAGAGAGAGGGGGAATGAGAGAGAGGGAGAGGGGGGATGAGAGAAAGGAGGAGTGAGGGAGAGAGAGAGAGAATGAGAGAGAGGGAGAGAGAATGAGAGAAAGAGAGGGGGGATGAGAGAGAGAGGGGGATGAGAGAAAGGAGGAGTGAGGGAGAGAAAGGGACAGAGAGAGAGAGAGAGAGAGAGAAAGAAATTGAGGACTTTAACTGTGTATGAAACACCGGCGCGCGCGCGGGCCCCCCCGCCAAGTCCAGTCACGTGACTCACCCATTTAGCGAAGTGCTCGAAGATGAAGTTGAATTCGCTCTGAGGCTCAGTGAAGATCATCATCTACTGCATCTCTCCTCACACTCCATCAACTTCCGCTCAAATTACACCGTTATTACATCACAACGCTACACATGGAAGTCATCAATGAAATAATCCAATGAATGAAGATCTGCACTGACTCTCCTCTCTCCTCTTCTTCTCTAATTCTCCTCTTCTCCTCTCCTCTTCTTCTCTTCTCTCCTTCTCCTCTCCTCTTCTTCTCTTCTCTAATTCTCCTCTTCTCCTCTCTCCTCTCCTCTTCTCTCCTTCTCCTCTTCTCTAATTCTCCTCTTTTTCTCTCTCCTCTCCTCTTCTCCTCTTCTTCTCCTCTCCTCTTCTCCTCTTCTTCTCTTCTCTCCTCTTCTCCTCTTCTTCTCCTCCGGAGCGGGATTAAATCTCCGGTACTCGGACACTACTTCTGACTTGGTTTGTATTTCCTCGTTTGTAGGTCTCTTTGGGTCAGATCTCCTGCTGAATGAATGAAATGGAAACGTGAATAACGCGAGTGAACTGGAGTCATTAACGACCTCCGCGTCACGTGACCACGCCAGACGCGTCCTATTGGATACTTATTACTGAATATCATTCTCAGATCTCTACAGAATAAAACACAGCAACGTTCATCTTTCTATTTTTCTTTCTAATTCCGCAGTGACAGATTTTTTTCTCTCCTTCTTTTCCTTTTATTGGCAGAGTTTGAACCACAGTGACGTCAGTTCCGGCCTCACCTGCACGTGCACAGCGCTACTTCCGCTAATGATTTAATGACTTCCACTAACGACTTGAAAACAAAAAAAACTAATAATAATAATAATAACAATAATAATTCAGTGATTTGAATGTCAAAATAAACGTTATTCAGGGTAATTGTTTGGAGCATTCTGATTGGTCCATGTGCGATAAACGTCACAATAAGGCCCGTTAGGGTGTTCCTTTCTTATCATTATGTCACTGATGTAAACACCATGAAGATAAAACACATCAACTGCGTGTTTAAACCACAGAACACCACTTTAATTTTTGAAAATAAACATTACATCACCACATTACTGAAACAATTCACTTTTGTCCATGATCCAGGACACACACACACACACACACACACACACACACACACACACACACACACTATACCTCAGGGTTTGTGCTTTCTCCTGTTTTGTTCAGTTGAAATGTTTTATAAGCTTTCACGTCACACTGTGTGCAGCCTTCATTCTTTTGTACTTTTATTGTCAATCGGTCAGAAAATATATTAAAAAAAGGCCTTTAATGCCTTGAATTATCCATTGGGGATCAATAAAGTATCTATCTATCTATCTATCTATCTATGCAGCGTTAACTCCTTTTACTTAGACGGGATTTCATTACTCTCTTTTGGCCTTTCGGGTTTGAGATTAAACTATTAATCCATGTAGATTATTACATCATTAACATGTAGAACACAAATCTCTTAATATTTGTACCATTAATGCTATTAAGAGCTGCACACACAAAAAAAATCAACTCTGAATTTTCCATGATTGAATTATAATTTGATTAAAACTGCTGATTGAAATGAAATAAATACGACAACAAAAACCTTCAAACCCTCCAACGATGTTTCCCTTCCCTCAGAATAAGCATCTTCTGGAGCTCTGCACAACATTTAAACTGAACACCGTTGAAGAGCACGAGCGGAGGATTCGTCTCAGATCCACTTAAGAAGAGCACGAATTAACAAGCAGTGGTGTTAAAGTCAAGCACTGATCATAAACTGGTTTAAATCAAGTGTTTCTGCTTCATTATTCATAAAAACCTTCGTTTCTTCACGCGTTTCCGCGTGTGCGTCGTTCTCCTCCTGCTTCCGTGCTCAATCGAGATCAGACCCCACGTGCTGAAGGTTTAAAAACCGTTGCAGGTGAAAGATTTCACAAATGTGAACAAACTCGGGATAAAAGTTAATCGGAAACGTTATCGGTCAGCGTTTTAACTCGTAGTTGAAATTAAACGCCGCCGAAAACGCGGCGAACGTCCCGCACTGCGGATTCGTAAACGTATTTTAACGTGCGGTGTTATCGGACGAGAGCGGCAGACGTTTAAAGCTCGACCCCGCTGCCGTTATTCAGATTAGATTTCTACAATCTCTCACCCATTTGAGGATTCCGCGTGACGTCTTTAGCTCGTGTTTAGCGCGAACTTCACTTATTGCGGGTTTCTTCGGGGTGTGAAACACTCGGCTGGTTTCGGGATGGTTTTTATTTGAAACGCTCATTTAAACACTGATGTCAGTACAACACTCCGAAGTGACGGTGGTGTACACGGGTGCTCTGATCTACGACGTTCAACTCTTTGTATTTGTGCCACAACATCAATAATGAATAAACTGACCATAATGTTGTGGCAGAAACAGAAATGAACCTCAGACACCACAGAAAAACACACACACACACACACAAACAAAAACCCCTCGACTGCTCACTAAATGCTTCGCTTGTATTTTTCTCATTTGTAAGTCGCTTTGGATAAAAGCGTCTGCTAAGTGAATAAATGTAAATGTAAATAAACGTGAATAATCAATAATCCTTCATGACAGTTTCACACACACACACGGTTAGATTTCTTAATAAAGTAAATGATCAGATATTACATATTTCATCAGATGAGGTTTCATCAGAACATAACGTGACCTAGCCTGCTAGCCAAACTGCCTAGCCGTGTAGCTTCAGATAGCTACCATTAGTGAGAGAACACTAACGCTAGCTCAACTGAAAAAGGGATCTGGCTAATATTAGCATTAGCTGTGTTTACGTAGATGGTTAGCGAAGCTGAAACGGTCAAACTATAATATTGTGTTATTTAAAATCGGTAAATCTGCGCGTTACGTCAGTCTTCGAAGTGAATAAATATATCAGTTATGCTACATGATTAAATTTGGTTAATCAGTTCAGTAACAGTCAGGAGCAGTATAATAAAATATAATAAACTGATGTCTCGATCTCACGTTTTAACTCGGACAATTTATTCAGATTCTCGCAAACAACCAGATCCTTATGGCTAACGTTTTGGTTCTCATGTTTAATAGACTTTATTTCTTTATTTGGATGAAATGACAGGATTTTTTATTTTTATTTTGTGGCTGCAATTTCATCCAGAAGAGTGCGCACAACACACACACACACACACACACACACACACACACACACACACACACACACACAAACAATTAACCAAATTCATTTGGAGTCGTTAATATTGAGTTGGCCTACCGTTTTATTATTACTTGTTTGACGTTTTTCTTTTAATGGGGGTCTTCGAATTTTTCTTTTTACACCACAGAAATGTATTATTCATCCTTATGTTTATTTTAGGTTCTTATGGGGATTTAGTTTTTCTCTAAATTGTACTAATCTACTAAGTAGTTGAATGTAATTCTTTGGCTCAGCCACAGGGGGCAGCAGAGCCTGTGATGAGAATGCACATGTTGCATACACTTATTTATATTTACTCCAAATGAATCGAGTTATTCATTCGGAATAAAGTGCAGTCCAGGGCTTTAGTGATCAAATCCTGCTTTAACTTCCGGTCCTCCACTTCCACATGGTTAAAAACAACTCTGGGGCTTCGTTCTGACTGGATGCTGAGATGAAGGACTGAGTGGACATCACCTCAGACTTCAAGAACTTACCCAGAATGCATTGGTCCAAATAGGTCGAGGCTGCTTCTCTTGTGCTGGGTAAAGTACACACTCTGCTGAGTGTCCATGAGAGGAAGTCGATCAGGAAGCATTAAACGTCAGGACTATAGCGCCAGCAGGTGATGGCTGTAATTGCTATTCATTATTATTATTATTATTATTATTATTATTATTAATTATTATCTTCTAATGTGCAGTGGTAAAAGTAGACCAAGTGCTTCTTCCTTCATTTATCCTAACACCATGTGAACGAGTCTCAAAAAGGCACTTAAGGTTGCGCGTGCGCTCACACACACACTACAGGAGTGCGTGTACTCGACTCGAGTGTGATTCAGAAGACCTCTTCACTGCTGTCGCTGGAAGTGAGAAGAAAAACAAACGGAAAGAAAAAATAAAATGAACCCATTTAAATTAATCCATTTAATTACACACACACACACACACACACACACAAACAGATAACATTTTATATCACTGAAATCTGACTCAGCCATAAGTTTGTGTGTGTGTGTGTGTGTGTGTGCGTGTCTCACTGCAGAAGGGCGTGTAGGCGGGTACGGTTTTCGCTCCTCCTCTCCTCGTTGATGGGGTAGGATCTGAAGATGAGGAGGCCGAGGATGATGAAGGAGACGGGCGCGGCCGACACCAGCAGCTTCAGGGTTAAATTCACAGAGTCGGGCTGAACACACGCTCTCGACACGTATCCTGCAAAACTACACACACACACACACACACACACACACACACACACACAGAGAGAGAGACATAGAGAGTGAGTGAGAGTCAAAGAGATGACAAAAAAAAAGATAGAGAGTAATAAATTGAGAATGTATAAATAGTGACCGTGAGAGTGACCGAGTAAACAAGAACAGAATACAGAAAGAAAGAGAGACAAACTGATGGAGTGAGACAGACAGTAAGAGAGTGAGACAGATGGACTGACTGTAAGCTGAGAGTGGAGATGCCCAGTGAAACTCCGGAGGCGAACTTGGTGAAGAAGACGTAGAAGGAGTAGAAGATGGCCTCGTGACCCTGAGAGCGAGGATTCTGTACTTTATAATCGTCCACTGCATCGGGTAACATCGACCTGATCGCCATGGCAACACACACACACACACACACACACACACACTACTGTGTTTCTGTACATGAACACACCTGAAGATCTCATGATCGTCAATTTGGGGTTATACTGTAAGTGTGAGTACATTATTATGATGAATAATCATGTCTGCAGGAATCATGAGGAGTTTGAATGAAGTAATGAGCAGGTGTCCATCAGGATAAGGTACAACGTCATATTTTCACCCAGGAAATGAACTATTCATTAATAAAGTGATGAAGCACAGGAATGGAGCGGGGCGCTAATCCAGTGATGAAGGGCTCAGGATGAGATTAGTGAACATGGAGACGTCCGTTTATGAATGATCCACTAATGAATGAAAATACCACTAGAACTGTTAATAGAATGACTAAAATAACCGTGATGTACAGTACAGTACTTACTGAGCACCTCGTCACGCACTGGAATTAACCCAATAAACACACGTGCGTGTAAATCAGTCCACAGCGATCCAGTGTGGAATTATTCACACACACACACACACACACACACACACACACACACACACACCACACTTCATAAGCAGAAATGATACAGATTCCAGATTCGGAATAAGATATTTTAAATATTATTTACGATAATTAACTGAAACGCAATTTAACTGAATTACACCGATATTTATTACTGTAAAAGTGCACAAGTAAGTAATTTACACTGTTCACACACACACACACACACACACACACACACACACACACACACCATGGCAGGAGGAAAGCTGCAGCCACACTGGCACCAGCTGCTATGGCAACGATGTAGGTTATGATGAGAGAGCTCTCAATACACACCACCAGGATCATGAAGGGGACCGCCCACTGTAACACACACACACACACACACAGGGTTAATATATGGCAAAA
>CM022755.1:923442-925942 GCA_012411365.1 Ameiurus melas | reverse complement strand
GATTGCTAAAATGTTATCCATGTGTTTTGTACTTTATGCGTCAGCACTACGAGACAGGAAGTGCTACTCGGTTAAACTAACAAACACTTTCAAATGGCCTCATGAATGAAGAGTCTAATAGCTCGCCGTCCTGTTAGGAGCTAAATGATGCCAAGCGCTGGGTGCCAAGTCGTAGTCGTAAAAAAACAGAGGTGCAGCACAAAGAGAGGTTATAAACTCTTTTGTAGGCCAACGACAACCAAAGGTCCATGAAGGTTCCATGATGGTTCCTCAGTAAGAACATGACTGGTGTAGAGATACGTAGGTTTTGTTGAAGTGACCAGGCATGCTCTTAAACTAGCAACTAAACCTGTTAAATTCTCAGTTAGCATGCCGAGGTTACCGTTAGGTAGCTACTCATCCCAGATGAAATGGGCGCTGCGTGCACAGGGCAGCGTTTTAGAGGACAAATTATGGCTTGCGTTTAAAAAAAATAAATAAATAAATCAATCAATCACTAGAGAGTCACATGACTCACTCAGAGGTCCGGATTTGGTCGATCAGTAGGGATTCCCAAGGCTCGAATACGTATCGGTGTCTTGCATGCTGGGTATTCTAGCTTTCACTACGTTTGAGGGCTGAAAACAGGAAAACTAAATGAACTCCTGAGTTCTGCTCAAACACAGATGGTGTAAGAAGCAAAATGCGACAGAACACCACGAATAACACACAAGAGTCCAGCTTTACATTGATGTGGGGAGGGAAGACATCCAGGGTTAGTAAATATTTATTGCAGAAATGTAAACTTAGTGGAGGACTTGCATTACCCAATTTTCAATTCTATTACTGGGCTGCACACATCCATAAACTTCGTTACTGGGTTCAATCTCCTGGATCTTCTTGGTCTAAATTGGAATTATCTTATTGTAGGGAATCCTCTTTACCTGCTCTACTTTACTCCCCTTTACCTACAAAACTTTCCCAATATACTGATAACCCTGTTGTCCTCAGCACACTTAGACTTTGTATCAACTTAGACCATATTTAAATTTGTAGGTGCGTCCTCTTTGTGTCCTTTAGTGAACAACCATCTATTTCCCCCATGCGTATGGACTCCTCATTTTCAGTGTGGTATGAAAAGGGTATTAAACAAGTTAGAAATTTGTATTCTGATGGTGTGTTTGATAGTTTGCCAATTTGGCATCCACTCACGATCTCCCCTTGACGCCATTTCTTCGGTACTTTCAAATACGGAATTTCGTTTCTAGATGTTTTCCTGATTTCCCTTCTGCTCCTCCTGAACAGGCTTGGGAAGACCTGTTTTCAAATAACCCACATCAGAGAGGAATGATTTCTAGGATTTATGATTTTATTTTGACGCTAGGTAGTGGGTCGAGTAATAAAATTAGGAATGTGTGGGAATTAGGAGTACAAATAAGTGAGGAGTGTTGGGAACATGCTATAGGGAGGGTACAGACTACCACTTCTTGTGCTCGTCTTGGACTTATACAGTTCAAAGTTTTAAATAAAGTCCATCTGTCCAAGTCGAGATTGTCTGTGATGTATCTGGATGTAGAGGACCAGTGTGATAAATGCCATGGCTCTCCCGGTCATCTTGGCCATATGTTTTTCTTCTGCCCCATGTTTTTCATGGTTTTTGGTCGGGTTTCTTCACCTTCATGTCCACTATTCTCAGGGTAGATTTAAAGCCTTGTCCATTGATTGCTGTATTTGGGATTCCTGAAGCTTCAGTTCCTTTGATCTCGATACAAAAGGATGTTATTGTTTTCACATCCCTTATAGCAAGACTTTCCCTACTGATACATTGGAAGTCTGTTAAATACCCATCTATCTCCTGTTAAATACCATCTATCTCCTGTTAAATACCCATCTATCTCCTGTTAAATACCCATCTATCTCCTGTTAAATACCCATCTATCTCCTGTTAAATACCATCTATCTCCTGTTAAATACCCATCTATCTCCTGTTAAATACCATCTATCTCCTGTTAAATACCCATCTATCTCCTGTTAAATACCATCTATCTCCTGTTAAATACCATCTATCTCCTGTTAAATACCATCTATCTCCTGTTAAATACCATCTATCTCCTGTTAAATACCATCTATCTCCTGTTAAATACCCATCTATCTCCTGTTAAATACCATCTATCTCCTGTTAAATACCCATCTATCTCCTGTTAAATACCATCTCCTGTTAAATACCCATCTATCTCCTGTTAAATACCATCTATCTCCTGTTAAATACCATCTATCTCCTGTTAAATACCCATCTATCTCCTGTTAAATACCAATTCCTGTTAAATACCCATCTATCTCCTGTTAAATACCATCTATCTCCTGTTAAATACCATCTATCTCCTGTTAAATACCATCTATCTCCTGTTAAATACCCATTATCCCTGTTAAATAACCATATCTCGTAAACCCATCTATCTCCTGTTAAATACCCATCTATCTCCTGTTAAATACCCATCTATCTCCTGTTAAATACCCATCT
>CM022755.1:910942-918442 GCA_012411365.1 Ameiurus melas | reverse complement strand
GGAAGAGGGAGGGGAAGGGGAAGGGGAGAGAGAGAGGAAAGAGGATAAGAGGGAGAGGGAAGAGGGAGAGGTAAGAGGAGGGGAGGGAGGAGAGGAAAGAGGGAGAGGAAGAGGGAGAGGGGAAGGAGAGAGAGAGGAAAGAGGGAGAGGGAAGAGGAGAGGGAAGAGGGAGCGGAGAGAGAGAGGAAAGAGGGAGAGGTAAGAGGAAAGAGGGAGAGGGAAGAGGGAAGCGGGGGAGAGAGAGGAAAGAGGGAGAGGGAAGAGGGAGAGGGAAGAGGGAAGCGGGAGAGAGAGAGGAAAGAGGGAGAGGGAAGAGGGAGAGGGAAGAGGGAAGGAGAGAGAGAGGGAAGAGGGAGAGGGAAGAGGGAGAGGGAAGAGGAGGGGAAGAGGGAAGGGAGAGAGAGAGGAAAGAGGGAGAGGGAAGAGGGAGAGGGAAGAGGGAGAGGGAAGAGGAAAGGGGAGAGGGAAGTGGGGGGAGGAGAGGAAAAGGGAGAGGTAAGAGGGAGAGGGAAGGGAGAGAGAGGAAAGAGGGAGAGGAAGAGGAGAAGGAAGAGGGAAGGAGAGAGAGAGGAAAGAGGAGAGGTAAGAGGGAGAGGGGAGGGGAGAGAGAGGAAAGAGGGAGAGGGAAGAGGGAGAGGGAAGAGGAAGGGAGAGAGAGGGAAGAGGAGAGGGAAGAGGAGAGGGAAGAGGGAGAGGGAAGAGGGAAGGGAGAGAGAGAGGAAAGAGGGAGGTAAAGAGGGAGAGGGAAGAGGAGAGGGAAGAGGGAAGGAGAGGGAAGGAGAGAGAGAGGAAAGAGGAGGGAAGAGGGAGAGGAAGAGGGAAGGGAGAGAGAGGGAAGAGGAGAGGTAAGAGGAGAGGGAAGAGGAGAGGTAAGAGGGAGAGGGAAGAGGGAGAGGAAGAGGGAGGGGAGAGGGAGAGGTAAGGGAGAGGCAAGAGGAGAGGAAAGAGGAGAGGAAGAGGGAGAGGGAAGAGGGGAGGAAAGAGGCAGAGGGAAGAGGGAAGAGGGAGGGAGAGGTAAGAGGGAGAGGAAAGAGGGAGAGGGAAGAGGAGAGGGAAGAGGAGAGGAAGAGGAGAGGAAAGAGGCAGAGGGAAGAGGAAGAGGGAGAGGGAAGAGGGAGAGGGAAGAGGGAGAGGGAAGAGGGAGAGGAGAGGGAAGAGGGAGAGGGAAGAGGGAGAGGGAAGAGGGAGAGGGAAGAGGGAGAGGGAAGAGGGAGAGGGAAGAGGGAGAGGGAAGAGGGAGGAGGAAAGAGGCAGAGGGAAGAGGGAGAGGGAAGAGGGAGAGGAAGAGGAAGAGGGAGAGGGAAGAGGGAGAGGTAAGAGGGAGAGGGAGAGGAAAGAGGGAGAGGGAAGAGGGAGAGGTAAGAGGGAGAGGAAGAGGAGGGAGAGGAAAGGGAGAGGAAAGAGGGAGAGGGAAGAGGGAGAGGGAAGAGGGAGAGGAAGAGGAGAGGAAAGAGGCAGAGGGAAGAGGGAGAGGAGAGAGGAGAGGGAAGAGGCAGAGGGAAGAGGGAAGAGGGAGAGGTAAGAGGGAGAGGGAAGAGGGAAGAGGAGAGGAAGAGGGAGAGGAAGAGGAAGGGAGAGAGAGAGGAAAGAGGAGAGGGAAGAGGGAGAGGGAAGAGGAGAGGGAAGAGGAGAGGAAGAGGAAGCGGAGAGAGAGAGGAAAGAGGGAGAGGGAAGAGGGAGAGGGAAGAGGGAGAGGAAGAGGGAGAGAGAGAGAAAAGAGGAGAGGAAGAGGGAAGGGAGAGGGAAGAGGCAGAGGGAAGAGGAGAGGGAAGAGGGAGAGGGAAGAGGAGAGGGAAGAGGGAAGAGGGAGAGAGAGAGGAAGAGGGAGAGGGAAGAGGGAGAGGGAAGAGGGAGGGAAGAGGAAGCCGGGAGAGAGAGAGGAAAGAGGGAGAGGGGAAGCGGGAGAGAGAGAGGAAAGAGGGAGAGGGAAGAGGAGAGGGAAGGGAGAGAGAGAGGAAAGAGGGAGAGGGAAGAGAGAGAGAGGAAAGAGGGAGAGGAAGAGGAGAGGAAGAGGAGAGGTAAGAGGGAGAGGGAAGAGGGAGAGGGAAGAGGGAAGAGGGAGAGGAAGAGGGAAGGGAGAGGGAAGAGGGAAGGGAGAGAGAGAGGAAAGAGGAGAGGAAGAGGGAGGGAAGAGGGAAGGAGAGAGAGAGGAAAGAGGGGAGGGAAGAGGGGAGGCAAGAGGAGAGGGAAGAGGAGAGGTAAGAGGGAGAGGGAAGAGGGAGAGGAAAGAGGAGAGGTAAGAGGGAGAGGAAGAGGGAAGCGGGAGAGAGAGAGAAAGAGGGAGGGAAGAGGGAGGCGGAGAGAGAGAGGAAAGAGGGAGGGAAGAGGAGAGGTAAGAGGGAGAGGGAAGAGGAGAGGGAAGAGGGAAGCGGGAGGAGAGAGAGGAAAGAGGGAGAGGGAAGAGGGAAGCGGAGAGAGAGAGGAAAGAGGAGAGGGAAGAGGGGAGAGGCAAGAGGAGAGGGAAGAGGGAGAGGTAAGAGGGAGAGGAAGAGGGAGGAAAGAGGGAGAGGTAAGAGGGAGAGGAAAGAGGAGAGGTAAGAGGGAGAGGGAAGAGGGAGAGGAAAGAGGAGAGGTAAGAGGGAGAGGTAAGAGGGAGAGGGAAGAGGGAAGGAGAGAGAGAGGAAAGAGGGAGAGGGAAGAGGGAGGCGGAGAGAGAGAGGAAAGAGGGAGAGGGAAGAGGGAGAGGTAAGAGGAGAGGGAGAGGGAGAGGGAAGAGGGAGAGGGAAGAGGGAAGGAGAGAGAGAGGAAAGAGGGAGAGGGAAGAGGGAGAGGGAAGAGGGAAGCGGGAGAGAGAGAGGAAAGAGGGAGAGGAAGAGGGAGAGGTAAGAGGGAGAGGGAAGAGGGAGAGGAAGAGGGAGAGGGAAGAGGGAGAGGGAAGAGGGAGAGGAAAGAGGGAGAGGGAAGAGGGAGAGGGAAGAGGGAGAGGGAAGAGGGAGAGGGAAGAGGGAGAGGAAAGAGGGAGAGGTAAGAGGGAGAGGTAAGAGGGAGAGGGAAGAGGGAAGAAGCAGTTATTAATGTCACACCTTTTTGTTCTCGCACACCCAGAAACAGAACAGCAGCACACAGGACGTAGATGATGCTAATCACCCCGGAGGCTAGCATGTACGCTCTTTTCTGTTAGACACACAGAGAGAGAGAGAGAGAGAGAGAGAGAGAGAGAGACAGTGAGAAAGAGAGAAACAGAGAGAGACAGACAAAGAGACACACACAGAGAGAAAGAGAGACACAGGGAGAGAGGGGACAGTCATTTGTGACTCAAATATATATTAACATACATTAACACTGGGTTTCACAGTGTTAATATAACCTGACTGAGTTTTCTTTTAGCCCCGCCCACTCTTACTGTATCCTCCAATGTGACATGTGAGGCGTTGGCCTTGGAGCTCAGCTGCATAACGTTATAGCTGTCATTCAAAAAGGAGGTGTGGTTTATACAAGGTGCGTTGGCCCCGCCCACTATCTGACCCTGAATAGCCGTTCCGAGAACCGTACCGAGAACCTCGATAGTCATACCTGAGAGAGAGAGAGAGAGAGAGAGAGAGAGAGGCATATACAATATCCAGATACATTTCCCCATAAGTCACTACAACATCGTTATTACTTATTACAGTATAAATAATAATAACTAATCATTTTATTAATCATGTTTAAAATCATATTTGATTATTTTGTTTGTC
The DNA here is from genome assembly GCA_012411365.1 of Ameiurus melas. NCBI lineage: Eukaryota > Metazoa > Chordata > Actinopteri > Siluriformes > Ictaluridae > Ameiurus > Ameiurus melas. The sequence goes on along the minus strand of CM022755.1, from coordinate 914,765 downwards.
TTTATAAAAAAAAAAAACTTATTTTTATGTTAATCTCCCGAACTGAAACACTCGCTAGTATGAAAAAAAATATATATGCAAACAGTAAACTCGTTATTTGGCTAATTTTCTAGGCCCCGCCCCTACACAGTAAACTCCACCCCCACACACTGCAGTCATTAAACTCTAGCGAAAGCGCCGTTAGTGTTAGATGATTCCTCACTTCTAATGTTTAAATGATAAGTCACACATCGTCTTTCTGCGAAGTGCATCCGTTAAGACGAGAGGGTGAAGTAGAAACGCAGGCTCGTCGTCATGGTAACGCATGGTAATATTCTGCTTTAATGTACTCGCCCTATACGAGTGTATACGTGTGTAAGGTAACGTCAGGCAGCGAGAAGCTCAGACGTGTCTCTGTGTAGAGAATGAAAACCTGTAAATCCAGTCATGAACTTACACTCTGAAATGCACACACACACACACACACACACACACACACACACACACACACATATGTATATATACTCACGATACGCTGTGGCTGAATCTCTCTCTTTCTGGTCTGAGCTGATGAACATGGTCAGAGCCGAGTAAGGCACATGAAAACACTGCAAATACACACACACACACACTATTATTTTTATTACACAATCTATGTGTGTGTGTGTGTGTGTGTGTGTGTGTGTGTGTGAGATAGAGCGAGCGAGAGAGAGAGTGTTAGAGAGAGTGAGAGAGAGAGTGTGTGAGGATGGGGAGAGAGAGAGAGAGAGAGAGAGAGAAATTTGATTTTTAACATAACTTTATTCACTCCAAATTTTTGGTACTTTTACATGTATACACTTGAGAAATTTTATTTATTTTTTACTTAAAAACAAAAGAAGAGAAGAAAGTGGGATAGGAAGAAGAAGAAGAGGGAAAGAGAGAAGAAAAAAAGATTTAAAAAAAAGAACCCCATCAGATCTCCCTCAAAGAGATCCTCAAAAAAAAAATAATTCCTAACTCTCAAACCCTTAGTCATTCTGAATCATATAATTCACTCCTTGTGATTGCTGCCCATTTCTTCAGTCTGGACCGTCTCCTGGGGGACGTCACTCCCATGTGGGTGTTCTGTACAGAGTGGACGAAGGTCCTCCTCTTTCGGGAAGAATTTATTCCGTGTGATGTTTAGTTTTCCTTTAGTCACTTTTAGAAACCAGTTCATCTGTTCTTCAGTGTAAAGTTGCTCAGGTTCTTGTGGACAGTTAAAAACACACAGTCGTTCTGTGGTGTCCTCCTCCTCCTCCTCCTCCTCCTCCTCCTCCTCCTCTAGACCCATGACTATACTCCGAGCTCGAGTCTTCAGACATCTCGTCATTATATTTCGACGGGTACTCCACCTTTTCCATCTGCTTCCCACTTCTTTCCATTTTAGTATTTTTATTATCAACGTTCACGTCTTGTTGGTTCTTCTGCTGCGGTTGTGTGGGGTTACTTTCTCCACCGGTGACTGCTTTGCCAGACTTGAGACAAGATCGCTGTGTGGTGTCGGTATCGTTGCTGGTGTGAAGACGGGTGTCATTATTATTGCTGGTGTGGGGACGGGTGTCATTATCATTGCTGGTGTGAAGACGGGTGTCATTATTATTGCTGGTGTGGGGTCGGGTGTCATTATCGTTGCTGGTGTGAGGATGGGTGTCATACTTATTGCTGGTGTGGAGACGGGTGTCATTATCGTTGCTGGTGTGGAGACGGGTGTCATTATCATTGCTGGTGGGGGGACGGGTGTCATTATCGTTGCTGGTGTGGGGAGGGGCATTATCATTGCTGGTGAGGACGGGTGTCATTATTATTGCTGGTGTGAGGACGGGTGTCATATTATTGCTGGTGTGGGGACGGGTGTCATTATTGCTGGGTGGAGACGGGTGTCATTATCATTGCTGGTGGAGGACGGGTGTCATTATCATTGCTGGTGTGAGGACGGTGTCATTATTGCTGGTGTGGGGACGGGTGTCATTATTGCTGGTGTGAGACGGGTGTATTACATTGCTGGTGTGGGAGGTTATGGTTGGTGAGGGACGGGTGTCATTATTATTGCTGGTGTGAGGACGGGTGTCATTATTATTGCTGGTGTGGGGAGCTGTCGTTATCATTGCTGGTGTGGGGACGGGTGCATCGTGGTGTGGGACGGGTGTCATTATCATTGCTGGTGTGAGGACGGGTGTCATTATTATTGCTGGTGTGGGAGACGGGTGTCTATTATTGGCTGGTGTGAGGACGGTGTCATTATCATTGCTGGTGGGGACGGGTGTCATTATCTTGCTGGTGTGAGGATCGGGTGTCATTATTATTGCTGGTGGAGGACGGTGCATTATTGCTGGTGTGGGGACGGGTGTCATTATCATTGCTGGTGTGGGGACGGGTGTCATTATCGTTGCTGGGGGGGGACGGGTGTCTTATATGTGGGAGGGGTGTCATTATTATTGCTGGTGGGGGGCGGGTGTCATTATCATTGGTGTGAAGACGGGTGTCATTATCGTTGCTGGGGGGACGGGTGTCATTATCGTTGCTGTGTGGGGGTGCGGCATTATTATTGCTGGTGTGAAGATCGGGTGTCATTATCATTGCTGGTGTGGGGATCGTGTCATTGTTGCGGTGGAGACGGGTGTCATTATTATTGCTGGTGAAGACGGGTGTCATTATCGTTGCTGGTGTGGGGACGGGTGTCATTATCGTTGCTGGTGTGGGGACGGGTGTCATTATTATTGCTGGTGTGGGGACGGGTGTCATTATTGTTGCTGGTGTGGGGACGGGTGTCATTATTATTGCTGGTGTGGGGACGGGTGTCATTATCGCTATTGCTGGTGTGGGGACGGTGTCATTATCGTTGCTGGTGTGGGGAGGGTGTCATTATTATTGCTGGTGTGGAAGACGGGTGTCATTATCGTTGCTGGTGGGGGACGGGTGTCATCATCGCTGTGTGTGGGGGCGGGTGTCATTATTATTACTGGTGTGGACGGGTGTCACGTTGCTTGGTGTGGGGTCGGGTGTCATTATCGTTGCTGGTGTGGGACGGGTGTCATTATCGTTGGTGTGGGGGACGGGTGTCATTATCGTTGCTGGTGTGGGGACGGGTGTCATTATTATTGCTGGTGTGGGGACGGGTGTCATTATTATTGCTGGTGTGGGGACGGGTGTCATTATCGTTGCTGGTGTGGGGACGGGTGTCATTATTGTTGCTGGTGTGGGGACGGGTGTCATTATTGTTGCTGGTGTGGGGACGGGTGTCATTATTATTGCTGGTGTGGGGACGGGTGTCATTATTATTGCTGGGGGGGACGGACATTATTGCTGGTGGGGGACGGGGGTCATTATGTTGCTGGTGTGGGGGACGGTGTCATTGTCGCTGGTGTGGGGGACGGGTGTCATTATTGTTGCTGGTGTGAAGACGGGTGTCATTATTATTGCTGGTGTGGGGACGGGTGTCATTATTGTTGCTGGTGTGGAGACGGGTGTCATATATTGCTGGTGTGAAGACGGGTGTCATTATCATTGCTGGTGAGGAGGCGGTGTCATTATTGCTGGGGGAAGACGGGTGTCATATTATTGCTGGTGTGGGGACGGTGTCATTACCGTTGCTGGTGTGGGGACGGGTGTCATTATTGTTGCTGGTGTGGGGACGGGTGTCATTATTGTTGCTGGTGTGGGGACGGGTGTCATTATTATTGCTGGTGTGTGGACGGGTGTAAACGCTATCACTGGGCACTGCAGTAGCCCGGTGGTGTGTACTTTACTGACCTCTTCCTGCTGTGACCTCGGTGAGACGTTACCCCCCTCTGCTCTGGGTTCTTGTCCTCCAGTGACCTTC
>CM022755.1:900942-905942 GCA_012411365.1 Ameiurus melas | reverse complement strand
CAAACTCGAGCGTCTTCAGTGTGCCAGACACTACTGGAACTTCAGATGGGATTGGGTTCTATGGTCAGATGAAACCAGAATAGAGCTTTTTGGTAATAAACACCAGAGGAGGTTTTGGAGCACACAGAGAGGTAGAGATATGGAAGAGTACCTCATGGTCACAGTTAAATATGGAGGAGGATCTTTAATGTTTTGGGACTGTTTTTCTGCCAGAGGACCTGGACATTTTGATAGGACACATGGCATCATGGACTATCGCACATCAACAGATTTTACAAGAAAACCTGCCCTGTGATGGACTGGCACCCTGTCCAGGGTGTACCCCGACTTGTGCCTGATGCTCCCTGGGATAGACTCCAGGTTCCCCTGCGATCCTGAACAAGGAGTAAGTGGTAGAAGATGGATGGATGGATGGATTCAATGAAACCTGATTGCCTCTGCCAGAAAGCTTCAAATGGGCTGTGGTTGGATCTCCCAGCAGGACAATGATCCAACACATACATCACAATCAACACAAAAATGGTTCCTGACCACACTGACCTGAACCCCATAAACGACACAATGGGGGTAAAAAAAAAAAAAAAGAGCCCACCACCAAAACTCAAAAAAATGTATTTTTTTTTTTTTTTTTTTTGTATTGGGTTTTTTTTGTTTGTTTTTTTTTTTTTTTTTTTTTTTTTTATTTTTATAGGAGACTCAGAGCTGTTATCTTGGCAAAGGGAGCTAGCACAAAGTATTGACTAAATGGGTGCCAATAATTGCACACCTATATATATATATATATATATATATATTTGGTGTTATTTCACTAAACATGATCACAAAAAGTCTAATATTAGTCATACAAAAAATGTATTTGTTTTGTTTTGATTAGTTTTTGGTTGTGCGGTGTTTGTAGTTGTTTGATATCTATGAGATCAGAGGATTTTAAACAAAAGATCAAAAGGTTAAACAATAAAGACAACTTTCACTACCTTCTTTGCTCACATTTACCAAGGGCGCCAATATTAATGGAGGGCACCGTAGGACACTAAAATGCGACACACACACACAGCTTTACAGTTCAGTCACACTCCGCAGTTGAAAGCGTTATACTCCTTATGGAAATGTTATATGTTAAGTGGCGTGTGCTTGCTTTGGCTCCGCCCACAGGAGTGTGTGTGTATGGACTGGTGTTCATGTTAGGGGCCGTTTACATGTTTTCAACCGAGAACAGGAAACGTTTGACGCAGTCCGGCGGTCCGTTTCTACGACGACGGTGTCGTCGTCTCGTGCCTGAACACATTAACTTTTGAAAACTGGTTTTAGAGTGAAAGTTTTTGAAAATGATGCCGTTATCGTCTCCGTTTGAATGTACAAGAACGAGAATCTGTAAAAACGATGACATCACGTGCACGTGTATTGTGTGTACAGTGTACAGACGTGCGTTTGAGTACTTCGAAACAATGCGCCAGACGTTTACGTGACTGTAACCTGTACTTGAGTGTGCTGCGTTCTGATTGGCTCTCTGCACTTGTGCTGTGTTCTGATTGGCTCTCTGCACTTGTGCTGTGTTCTGATTGGCTCTCTGCACTTGTGCTGCGTTCTGATTGGCTCTCTGCACTTGTGCGTGTGCTGCGTTCTGATTGGCTCTCTGCACTTGTGCTGCGTTCTGATTGGCTCTCTGCACTTGTGCTGCGTTCTGATTGGCTCTCTGCACTTGTGCTGCGTTCTGATTGGCTCTCTGCACTTGTGCGTGTGCCGCGTTGACTCTCAGTGTTTGCTGGTTTCCAGCAGGAACAAAAAACTTCGGAATACTGCGACACAATGAGCTTTTCAGAGCGACCGCATTGAAGGGAAGATCAAAGCGTTGCGTTTTTGAAACTTATTCAGAAGATTTCCCTGAAGCGTTTGTAAAGGAGAGAACCTGTGAAGGTTAGCAGGAGGAGGAGGAGGAGGACATGCTCATTTGTGTTCTCACCTGTGCCACGTCCAACAGGAAGATCTGCAGGAAGAAGCCCAGAGCGCTTCCTGTAATCTGATATGGAGCTCCACCAATCGCGAAGCACATCTTACTGCACAAGGACACACCCCTCTTTTCCTTCTGAGAAGGAGAGAGAAAGAGAGAAACATACGTAGGATGAGAAATCTGTGACCTTGGGTCTTATTAACTTTAAGAGGGAACGACCGTTTATAGCTGCTCTACCGCAAGTCAGAACAGGAAGTAACTTGCTCTGCGGTCACGTGACAACGTTAAACATGATTATAACTGGAGGACGAGCGTGACGTCTTCTTAAATTAATACAACTGCTAAACATTTGGTATTGCAGCAGGAGCTCCACTTTATCACACAGCGGTCCTCTATCTCTCTCTCCCTCTCACACACACACACACACACACACACACCTCAGGTGACTGCTCCAAGGTTACTAGAGTTCACACACAGCCATCGTTTTCGGCATCCGGGCTCTAGTTGAGTCTGCACTCTAGTAAAACCCCTCTAGGACCTCTCCATGACCTCTCTGTGACCTCTGTCTGACCCCTGACCTCATACACACCTGATCACCTGACCACAGAGATGGATGTTAAAAGAAGGTAAACCTCCCAAAACCACACATTCTGTCCCACTCATGAAGTCATGAGGAGGGTAAGCTGCTCGGTCTCCCCGTGTGTGTGTGTGGCGTGTGTGTGTGTGTGTGTGTGGAGAGAGAGAGAGACACACACACACACAGATGGGTAACTGCGCTCTGCTTCACGGTGTCCCGTGCCCCGCGTGCATGATCTACATTCTCAGTGCTGAAGCTGAATCACCTGTGCACAGGGAAACTCTCAAAAACGTCACTTCCTACTTCCTGTACCCCCAAATATAGCGCGTGGTGGAACATGTTCACCTCCATCAGCATCTTAATAGTGAAGACTTCTATTTCAATCATGTTTGTTGTCAAATAAGATGATCAACACAATCCGTCCCCAGCTGCCGGGGTCTCACACACACACACACACACACACACACACAGAGAGAGAGAGAGCACGTGCGCCCAAAGAAATGGCATTTCGTTATATTCCAATACTTTTGACAAGTGAAATATCCACGTCACACACACACACACACACACACACACACACACAAAACACGCGCGCGCGCGGCTTCAGTACCAATCTATAATTACCTTACTCACCTTGACCTCATCATGTCCGAGGAGTTTATGCGGAGGAAGTAAAGTGACAGGAAACTTCTCCGCGCCGTCGCTTCGCGCCATCACCTACAGTAGTCTGGATTTGTTTCTTTAATTTCTTTACCTAAATGGTGATTATTTTCTCTCTCTCTCTCTCTGTGTGTGTGTGTGTGTGTGTGTAGTGTCTAAGTTGTGGGTTAAGCTTCGCCGATTGTGTTCCGTTAGGAGACTGAGCGCGCGCTCGCAGCGCGCGGATCTTTGTAAGAGTACCGTTTGAATGACATGAGAAGCCACGCCCCCCACTCAAACAGCAGAATAAGCCACGCCCACAGATACATCTTCAACTGTTTTCTTTTCAGCTATGTCATCACCATCTTATTATTATTATTATTATTATTATTATTATTATTATTATTATTCGTGGTTTAATTAAAGCAGCTTAGTGTAAATAATTAACATTCAACAATGTGTTAGATTGTATTCTCTATTAGCTACACACACACTCATACACTGAGGCCACATAAGTTCAAGTTTACAACACAGAACTCTTATTCTGTATCGTGATGTATCGTCGTTACTGATATCGCCACAGCCCGAGTGATCATAGTCGATCCTTTATCCTAACACGGTTTATTCTTTATTTCCACACGGAATATCTTCATGCAAATTCCTGCTTTCTCACCAATGCTGTCAGTAACAATACTGGAAGGTTTGATTCCCAGAAGCAGCACACACACACACACACACACACACACACACACACTTCCCCATAACACTCAGTGTGTATGATTAAAGCAGTGTGTATTGGAGCGGTTACAGCCGAGGCAGTTAAAGTGGTGAGAACAGTGTTCCAGTGTCACAAAGACTGACAGCAGACCTGACACGGAACCATCCGGAACATCCGTGTTTTCTCTCAGCGGGGAAACTACATTTCTGGGGAGGGGGACGGACCTGTAATTAGCATGGAGCGCTAACACAGTGTGCATGTGTCGCGATCTCTGAACCGTCGTCAATCATTTCCATATTTTACTGCGTGTCTGAGCCGTTCACGTGAACTCTTCTGATAAAACACATGGGCTTTATTTGAATAATCCAACCTGTACAGAGTTAAATGAAAGCGCACAGTCACTAGCAGAGTGCAGCAGCGTAGCGCCACTAGCCGATCGTTTATACACGGAGGAGTCATAAAGTTGATAACCTATAGACAAAGTGTAAACACACCGGAAATGTAAACATGGCTCATTAACTCTGGAGTTCTGAAATGTGAAATATTTGACACTTATAAATAGCCGTGTGTGTGTGTTTATTGCGTTGTGTAGTCTTTTAACACACTGCTGCCGCCTAGTGGCCGATTACCGGAGGTGCTTCTGTATAATAATAAGAAGTAAACACTTTTCCATAGCAAAGGGTTTTTTTTGTTTTTTTTTTCAAAAGTATTTTGTATTTTATTCCCAAAACATAATTAACATTTTCAGACACAAGTATATTCTGTTCTTTCATTTATTAACTAGACATCGTTTTAAATCTGTGTAGATCAGAACTGGAACACCGATCTCATTAAACAACCTCGGGGAGCGACCGCTGATTCAGAAACCCACAAAGTCATTTTAAATCTTTTATAAATCTTTTAAAAATTTTATATGTCCATGATGTCGGTTTTACTTCATCATCCAGCTTATTTTCAGTGAATTTCCACAGTGTGAACACAGCTCACTTAAAGTAAAATAAACATCCATTCAAAGTATGGCATAAATAGCATGAAATCATCTACCTACAACATTTTAAGCTAGATATCTTTCTACAAAGTTCTTGCTATCATCCTGAATCCAAGATCTGGGTGTTTCT
>CM022755.1:863442-893442 GCA_012411365.1 Ameiurus melas | reverse complement strand
TTAAGCATTTGGTCGAATATCGTTAGTGACTCTCAATTCCCCTGACACGAGCGAGTGAAAGTGTAAGGACGTCCGTCAGCGAGAGATATAGTGAGAAAATGCATTGGCTAAATCAACGACGGAACACCATTCGCTATTTGCTGGGACCTGGTTTAATATAGTGTAAGGATTCGGCATGTCTGGAGCTCACGGTTCGACTGCTGCATTACCCGCTTGCAAATCTTCTACACCGTTCATCAGGTCATAGATTTTTTCCCAATCACACCGTTGGAGTGCGCACTGACGAATCAGGACGGGGGACAGTGACCCCTGCTTTTAGTAGTGAATTAAATACTGGTCCAATGCCCTCAATAGCTTCTGATTTAAAAGAGTATTGAGATTGTCTGGACCTAAAGTCCGATTTTTATAAACTCCGAGCGTCAGGCTGTACCACATGTTGGAGGTGGGTTTCTGTTCCCAATCTGTAATTTTCCCGCTCTCACATAATCTGACCCACGGTCCCACGTCTTTCTATTGTTTATTCTTTATTTTGCACTCTCTCTACTTATTGATTGCTCGAACCGGACGGACTCTTTCCAAATATTTTACCGTTATTATCTCTCTCTCTCTCTCTTATATATATATATATATATGTACCCATCGGTATATATCTTAGTTTTGAAGCTGTGATCTAAGAAACACCGATCTCTCTGCCGTCGCAGAGGTCGAAGTTCCTGGAACTTCTTAGAAGAAATCGCTCCATGTAATACTTCTCTCACACACACTTATATCATTGCCTCACGGTTGCATAGAGACCGCAATACACAATGACCTCATAAAATTCTAATTCTAATTCTAAATTCTTGACTCCCTTCCACACAGCAACACATGACTTTATAAAATTCTAATTCTAATTCTAAGTCCTTGAAGATTCCTACCGGTTCAGTGGTGAGGCTGTATCGTTCTTTCGCTCTACGCAGTAAAAAACAAATCGCCTCCACGCGTCAACACAGACTCCAGGGTGAAACTTTTCCACGGACGTCCTCCGGTTTGCGTGTTGTCCAGACACGCTGAAACGCCCAGCCAGGAGACGCCAACTGTCGCAGACTCGTAGACGACCCTCGCAGACTCGTCCTCTGAAGGAAGGTGAAAAGGTTTATTACAGAAAGATGGTTAATACAGGATAGAATAACGCAGGAGAGAGTAACGAGAGCGCTCTGGAGTGCTTGTGCTGAACCACTACTATATATATATATGACACGCAGAGCAGGACGTCATTCTGTGTAGCGATAAGAAGCGGTCTGAGGAAGTTCAAACAGGCTTTGTTTTAGGATCATGGAAGATGTTTAGACGAACCTTGAGCAGAAGAACATGTTCGTGTCTCTAAGCAGATCATCATTCTGTACTGATCTCAGTGACATCACATGGACTTCTCAGGCGTTCTCCTCACATGCGAATGAAACAGAACAAGACCAAACTTATTACAAAGTACAAATGGGCAATTTCCCTCACAGTCGCTTTGGATCAAAGCGTCTGCTAAATGAAGACATGTCGATGTCGATGTCGACGAATCCAAGTCATTTGATTTCTCTAGAAATATTCACATCATCCTGTGCATCTCAGAAGTTTATAATCAGAGCATCCAAGTGTAAACAGACTATAAATCTATTTATAACAAACATTTTCTTTAAAAAAAAAAAAAAAGAGAGATATATATCTCCAGAACAATGGACATATGTATGACATGATACTGACTTTAATTCTAATCTTTATTATTGCTTTCCCTGTTTGTGTATAAACTACAGCGAGAGACGTGGGAGATATAAACTATATAACATATACACCACTCCCAAACAGACATTTTATTCTTGAATTCTACTCAAAATGTCAAAGAAAAGAAAAAAAAAACAACAAGTAAATAATAAGACAATATAGGGAAATAATAAGCAAATGTTAAAGTCATTGTTCGATTTAAACGGCTAATGTAACAAGGCGTGGCTTGTTGTCTTGGCAACCTCTGTTCCTGTGTGGAACAGAACAACACCGCTTTGTGTGAGTGTGTGTGTGTGTGTGTGAGAGACTTGAACGTTAGGTTTTTTTTTTTTAAAACGAGATATAGTTAGCTAGTTAGCTTTGCTTATCATCGTGTGGTAAACAAATGACCCCCCCCGCCAAGAAAAAAAAAAAAAGGCTGAACGCTGAGAGTTTGTGGAAACGGGGCGGTTAGGGAAATAGGTGGGCGGGGCCATGTGTGCGAAAGGGGCGTGACCAAAGGCGAGCAAGGTCTACACAAAGGCGCAGCTGTGGCGCGAAAGCGGCGCGCGGGTGTGGTTTATATGCAGTCTCGTGCTGCGTATGTGCACGAGGTGTAAACAGACACGCTATGGGTTTTTTTGCTTGTTTGTTTGTTTTAAAGTCTTAGTTTGTTGTTGTTTCTCCCCCGGTCCTGATTCCGGGTGTATAAACCGCGGACCCGGGCGAGATCATTTTCCTCTCCTTTGTTCCGGAAGTTCAGCGTTCTTTGTCCTGCAGCACTGGATTCTCCTTCATGTTCTTCTTCTTCTGCTGCTGCTGCTCTTTCATCCGGACGTGAGCGGATGAGACGGTAAATAACCCCCCGGGTCTTCCCCCGAGGTGCAGTGTTGGAGATGATCTCCGAGGAGAACCTGGTGTGGACTTGTGGAACTTTGACTCTGCACCGCAGGGCCCCCCCCCCGCTCTTGTCCAGCTGACTGAAGAACCCGTTGTTCCGTGTTCTGGGGAAATCGTGATCGTGTAACTCTGTAGTGCTGAGACCTGAAACCTGTCCTAGACTCTGCTGAGATCTTACCGTCGCTGCAGTTGGACAATGAGAACAGCAGTAGGACTGTTACCGTATGCACGTGCGTTTCCCGTGTGGTGGTGGTGCGCGCGCTAAAAGAGAGAGAGAGAGAGAGAGAGAGCGGTGATTTTTATCTTCTGCAAAACACTATCTAATCTAGGAGTCCGATCCGACCAGTCGTGCACTATTCGCAGTCGGTATGAGTGAGCGTGTTTTTCAGCAGGATTAAAGCAGCAGCACGTGACTTATTTATTTAGTGTTTTCTCTCCACGCGCTTCATTGTGGTGCATTGTGAGCTCGCGCGTACACCGGGCTCCGTTGTGGTTCGCGAGCGTTAAAGGTGGACGGTGTAAACGTACCTGTGTGTGTGTGTGTGTGTGTGTGGGGATTGAGATCAGCTCCACATGGGATTAAAGCCGTTTACAGGAAGTGAGTCAGGTCACAGAGCTGGTTCATGGAGATGAGCAGTAACCCGCACCGGTTGTTCTTTGTTGTTGTTGTTGTTGTTGTTGTTGTTTTGGTGACTGTTGTTCTTGAGACCTCATTGTAGTCCATTATTTTCATGAGTCTAATCTAAATTTATTCCCCATATTTTGTTAATCCAAGAAGAAAGAGAGAAATGTAAACAATTGTTATTGTGAAGTGGTTGTTGTTGTTGTTGTTGTTGTTCCTGATCTCCGGGGTCAGTCCAGACTGGACATCGTGGAATAATATTTATCACATCGCACCACCTGCTAACTAACAGCAGTTTTATTAAAGCTGCAGTTATATTTCAGATTGCTTACTGCTGCTTTAATTCGCCGAACTTTACGTAGAAAAACATTTATTTAGTAAGGGCGCACGGCGGCTCAGTGGTTAGCACGGTAGCCTGCGGAGGTTCGAGTCCCACCGTGTCCCTGTGTGTGTGTGGAGTTCGCGTGTTCTCCCCGTGCTGCGGGGGTTTCCTCTGGGTTCTCCGGTTTCCTCCCCCAGTCCAAACACACGCATGGTAGGCTGATGGGTGTGTCTAAAGTGTCCGTAGTGTATGAATGGGTGTGTGTGTGTGTGTGTGTGTGTGTGTGATTGTGCCCACTGACTCTGAGATTTGTGTTGTGCTGCAGGTTGTGACTCCGGTTGTGTGTGTGGATTAAACATGGAGTGTGATCACCACCAGCACTACTTCTACGACGAGACGGACGGAGGGATCGAAGATTTCTTCATGTCCACGGCGCCCAGCGAGGACATCTGGAAGAAGTTTGAGCTCCTCCCCACGCCGCCCGTGTCCCCCTCCAGGACCTTCCCTACGGGCCGCTCCTTGCCCACGCCGCCGGCGTCCGATCGCAGCGTGTGGGCGTCGGACGATTACGGCGTGCTTCCTCTGAAGAAGCTCGATCCGCTGGACGTGTTCGGGAACCTGAGCTCGGTGGTGATTAAGGACTGCATGTGGAGCAGCGGCTTTAGCGCCACCAGAGTGAGCCCTCGCTCAGAAACGCACCAGAACGAGCTCGCGCACGTGAACGCACCACGCGTCCAGAGCGCGGCGAGACAGGCGGACGTACAGGTCACGAGGTGTGTGAACCCCACGGCCGTCCTCAACCTGCCCGTGTCGCAGTCCAGAAAAACCCCGGCGTCCTCAGGATCCGAGTCGCGCTCGGACTCGTCCGGTAAGAGCCCCGGCACGCTCACGACGCAGACAATGCGGGGATGTTGTCGAGGAAGTCGTGTGCGATTTCCTGTTTAGCGCCGTCGTTTTCCTGCTCGGAGACGCGTCGTTAGCTCGGGAGTGGGGAACAGGAAGTGACGTTTGATGGTTAACGAGGAACTCCGTGTCACGTTTAATCTCGTAGCCATGAATTTGACCGCGGGATAGTTTTCACACTCTTAAGGGCAGGAAGTGATGTCATCTACAGTTTGTTGAATTAAATGTGCTCGAGCAGGAACATATTAGAACCTTAACCGTACGTACGCACGCGAGTCCGAAATCTTGTTTGGACTCCCCAGTAGAGACGTTTTACACGCGCTCGCTCCGTTAGCAGAGCCGCTGCGTACATCTCTTACGCTCTTTGAAACCTGGGCATTTACCCGCTGTAGACCTGATGAACGTTATACGGGTCACGCTCGGAGACGCGGTTTACCTTTAGGGCTGTGTGCAGAGTGGTATAAAGCGTCTTAAGTGTGCGCTCTGCTGTTTCTCCCTCAGATGACGACGACGACGAGATCGATGTGGTGACGGTGGAGAACCGGCTGAAGAAGCGCACTCGCACGCCCATCACCATCGCCGTGAGCGCCGACCCGCACGGCCCGCGCAAGAAGCACTTCCACATCTCTCTGCACCGGCAGCAGCACAACTACGCCGCTCCGTCTCCCGAATCCGACGACGAACGCCACCGGCTCCACGCCAGCGACGACGACGACTACGACGAAGAGCCGCTCGGCAAGCGAGCCCGGATCGACCCGTCGCTCTTACCCGCTCCGTCGTCCTCGTCCTCCTCCTCTTCTCCGGCTACCTCGGACTCCGAGGACTCCACCGAGCAGCGCAGGAACTTCCTGGAGAGGAAGAGGCGGGACGACCTGCGCTCCCGCTTCCAGATGCTCCGGAACGAGATCCCGGGTCTGTCGGAGTCGGCCAAAACCTCCAAGGTGGCGATCCTGACCCACGCCACGGAGTACCTGCTGCAGCTGAAGGCGCGAGAGAGACGGCAAGCGCAGGAGAGGAAGAAGCTCCGGGCCAGGAGACGGCTGCTGCTGCGCAAAATCAGCGCCCTGAAAAAGCCATGAACTCGATCAGACGTGTCTCTGTCCTGAATATAAAAGGTTACGGATGTGGTGGTTTTTGTTTTTTTTTTTTTAACACACACACACACACACACACACACACACACACACACTTTATGCAAAGTTGTCGAGTCAAATTCACAAGTGACAAATAAACCAGACCCGATTTACCTGAGACGAGATGCGGCGAGAGATGCGGCGCAGGTACACCGCCCTGTACACAAACTGACTGAGAAATAAAACCTCAACTCCTGCAGGAACCAACATCTGAACTCTACTGGCGTCTAATCCGCCCTGTAACGCGTCTAATAACTCGGGGGGGGGGTCAGATCGAGCTGAGGACGAGTCTGAAATCGGAGCAGGAATAAGACGTGTAGAATCCGGAGATTCTCACCCGGAGGTGGAAGTGTATCGTGCTGTGATCAGATCGTGAGGATCGTCGTGCCATCGGCGTTTACTCAGGACTGGGGGGAGGGGGGGGGGTGACACTATTCACTTGGGCATGTGCTGATGTCCGGTTCCTCTGTGAATGTTCCGTGTGGAGGTTTCAGACCTGAGGAGTACATGTAGGAATTGTGAGCTTGCTTAAATTTCGGCACATATACTCAGGATGTGTGTGTGTGTGTGTGTGTGTGTGTGTGTGTGAGTGTGAGTGAGAGCGATGATTAAACTGGACAGGTGATCAGGTCTTAACGGCAGGTGAACTTTGCACATTAGGAGCAGGAAGTGTTTGTGTTTTTCTTCATAACAATGAGATATTGTGTGTGTGTGTGTGTGTGTGTGTGAAAGAGAGAGAGACACGGGGGGGGTGATGATGAAATACACGAGCTCTGGTGCAAGTGGTGTGTTAACAATGCACCTCTTTTCCATGTTTACCTCAATTACCTCAGTTGTGTGTGTGTGTGTTTGTACACACAGTTGTGATTGGTGTAGCATTTGCACATGCTCAGCGGAGGTTTTGTTTTTTTTTGTTTTTTTTTTTGTTGTTTTTTGGTCTGTTTTGGACACAGCTCGAAGCTGCACGATGGTGGTGTAGATACTTCGTCATTTGTGTTTTTTCACGTCACAGATTCTATTTTGCTAAAAAAAATGAAATAAATGCAGTTTAAAAAAAAAAGGTGTGTGTGTGTGTGTGTGTGTGTGTGGAAGTTGTATGAGGAAGAATATTAACCACAAGGCAACAGACAGTTTAACTTCCCTGACCTGCACGACTGGTTATATACACACACACACACACACACACACACTCAGTGTGTGAAGGTGCATTGAATTGAAATAAAGAAGGGAAATTATGCAGGCTGTTTATTTATTTATTTTTTTTTTTAAAGGAAAAAAACTTGTCCACACATGCACACAGACACACACACTTGTTTAACTGGTTTGGTTGAGGTGAGCACAGCCCAAACGTGTGTGTGTGTGTGTGTGTGTGTGCGTGCTCTCATATCCCTCTATTTGTGTGGCTGTAAGAGGAAGCGGTGACTCGTGCCCACTTTCCCCTCGGGAGTTTTCACCATCGCGTGTGTGTCCTCTGGATTACGACACTCGCACCACCGCCTCTGTGCCTTAAATCCATATTTTACATTTATTCCTGGGTGTGTGTGTGCGTGTGCGTGCGCCTCACACCTCCATCTTCTCCTCCTCTGTGCTGCGTGCAGAGGTTTCTTCTTGTAGAATATTTAAGCGACGTTAAGGCGGGGCACGGCGTCCCCGTTACCAGGCACGTGTTCAGGGCTGCTTCACTTCTGCGTCAGCGAATAAGGACTGGAAGTCCATAGGCTCCAGATTAACATGTCAGGAGAACACGTAGATTTCAGTGAGGACACCGAGCTGATGGACCACACACACACACACACACACACACACGGGGACGCCCAAAAACAAAACCACCTCTGTGACGCCATTGAAGTTCTGAGGGGAGGTGTTGTGATGCATGTGTCAATAGGAGGAGGTCAGAGGCGGGGCTTCGGTCTTTACGTTTGGAGGTTGAGGAACTTCACGGTCGTGCCGCGCCTCCACAGCTGGAAGATGCCGTGCTGAACATCTGTAAGGAACTCGTGCTGAGACTTTATTTTAACACAACATATATCTCAGACCACAGCGCATAGTTCCAGATGTTGGAGGAGAAACTTCTCAGGGACAGAGTGTATGACAACTCATCTTTCGAAAGTTGAAGAGATCTCAAGAATCAACTGAACTGTGTGTCCCAGCTCGTGTGTGTGTGTGTGTGTGTGTGGGAACAATCACACCCCCACTTCCTGACACGTTCAACGTTGTCCAAGGGTGCCAATATTTTTTTGCTGAACATTTTTGAGGGACAACAGCAGCATTTCCTCATCAATACTCCTTTCCCTGAATTCCTCCTTCCTGCGCTCTATAGCACTTCCGGTCGGTTATGTGCTGGTTGATTTCGTTATTTAGTGAACTAGTTAGCTGTTTAAGTTAGCCGCGTCGTGTGAGTGGAGGAAAGGGCGTGACTTACACAGCTGGTAACTTGGGAAACGCCGCATCGTTAGAATCCTCCCACTCTGTTCTGATTGGTCGCAGTGGCTGTAGCTCAGACGGGGGCTGTGTGTGATTGGTGGAAGATGCTTTTGTCTGCCGCTGACTGAGCACTTAATGAAGCGTTCTAATGACCGCTATTGATCAAAATTGCTCAGCCAAACATGCACGCGCGCGCAAACACACACACACACACACATACATACACGGGTTGTTTTTTTCCCTGGTGTAAATCCCCAACATTATATCTGCTGCCCTCTAGCGGTGCACAAACCGAGTCCTTTTGCTCAATTCCTCGACATGATTATGTTATTATTCGGTTCAAAATACCTATAAAAGGTTTTTCATTTCTCCAAATAAAATACAACGGAATGTCTGATTCTCAGGTCAACATTTTAAAACAAGGAGAATGACGTGAATTTAAAAAGAATCTCCAAAAAATTGTAATATTGTGGAAAAGTTCGTTTTTTGCCCATCATTTCATTCAAAAAGTGGGACTTTCATACGTTCTAGATTCATTCCACATGACGTGAAATGTTTCACGCCCTTCTTTTGTTTAAATCCCGGTGATTACGGCTCACGGAAAGCAAAACTCCAGTACCTCAGAGTATTCGCTAAGGAAATCGTAATCGAGAAATATCGACCTGAGAAGACTCTGATCGGATCATTAACTCCAAACACCTGCAAAGGTCTCCTGAGCCTTTTCATCTCTCAGTCTGGTTCAGTACACAACCACAGTCACGGGGAAGATTATAAGTAAACGTTGCATTTCATTTGGAAATCAAGGTCCCAGAGTCTGGAGGAAGAGTGGATCTAGAAAAAGTGAAAGTTCCACTTTTTGAATTAAATGACAGAAAAAAATGAACTTCTCCACAATATTCTAATTCTTGGAGATGCAAAGTAACAACAGTAACAAAAACTGCTGCTACATTCTGCGTTCTTAATGATAACAAAAATATATATATTTGATTGACACCTCGATACTTTTCTGGGGTTCAGGAAAAAATGTTCCTCCTCTATGGATATAATCACCGATCAGCCATAACATTAAAACCACCTGCCTAATATTCTGTAGGTTCCCCTCTCCTTGTGCCTCCAGAACAGCTCTGACCTGTCGAGGCATGGACTCCACAAGACCTCCAAAGGTGTGCTGTGGTATCTGGCTCCAAGACGTTGCCCGGTAGGGCCACCATCGATCGGACGTGTCTGTCCAGAACATCTCACAAATCGGATTGAGACCTGGAGAACCTGGAGGCCGAGTCAACACCTTCACTCACCTCTTTGTCATGTCCCTCAAACCGTCCCTGAACAATGTTTGCAGTGTGTCCGGGTGCATTATCCTGCTGGAAGAGGCCACTGCCACTGAACTCGGTCTGGAGCAATGTTTAGGTAGGCGGTTAAAGTAACATCTACATGAGTGCAGTACCCAAGATTTCCCAGCAGAACATCACGCAGAGCATCACACTGCCTCCACCGGCTCGCCCATTTCCCATGATGCATCCTGCTGCCATCTCTTCCCCAGCTAAGCGACGGGTTACGGGGTAACCAGACTGGCTAACCTTCATTTCATTCACTGGACTAGCGTTCTGTACTGTTCTAGAACCCGATCTAGAACCAATGCATGAGTACTCGACGGCTAAATTCAATTACGACATAATTATATGAATTGTATTTATAAACCATAGTTATATGTATAATTATAGTTATATAGTACGCGCGTCTTCTGTACTATATTATTAACATTAGTATTAATATTAACTGATGACACGAGAAACTGATCCCCGTTCGATTCCCGATGAGCTCTGAACGCCGGCTCTCATTCGTCTGTGTGCACGTCCATCTCTGGAAAGGACCAATAAGAACGTCAGGGCTGAGCTGTCTGGCGCCATTGGTGGATTCGTATTAGATCCCGCCTCCTGCGCGCCGCACGGTGAATTTAATTGGTCGAGACAGCGTGGCGTTTAAATTTGAATTTTTTGTTTTAACTGCTACGACGAGGCGTCTCACAACAGAAGACGGAGCGGAGTGCACGCGCGCGGAGCTGCACGAGAAGAACGAGACGTTCCGGGATATAAACAGGTAAGTTCTCCCTCCTGACGCTCAACATAATCGAACGTTTCACTGGGACTAGGAGCAGCAGTGCTGGCGCTTTACAACACCTTTTTTTTTTTTGGACTAGTTTGGGTTTGTGTCGGTTATAACGGTCACTGTGGCTAGAAGGCGTCGGGTATGCTAATTAGCATATCAAATAACTTCAAAAAAAGCACGAGCAAGAATCTTAATAATAAAAGTTCTCATTTATGTTTCACGTGCTGGTTATAATATTACTACTTTCACACACTGCTAAAGTCATACTAATACAGCTAGCATCCATTACAAAGGCAACCTGACTAGCATGACGTGTGTGTGTGTGTGTGTGTGTGTGTGTGTGTGTGTGTGTGTGTGTGTGTGTGTGTGTGTGTGTGTGTGAGAGAGGAAAGGATTAAGGACTTGGCACATTGATGGTTCTGAAGAGAAGTTCTGGATCTGTATTGCAGTAGTCTGAAGATCAGACACCAGGGTGGTAGATTAGATGGTTGATAGTTGTTTATAATCTTTAAGTCTGATTTATAAACTTTTTAAATAAAGATCTAGAGTGAAAATTCTTTAGGCCCTGTGCCTAGTCTTAATCAGATTATCTTCTTGGTAATGAACAGTAAGTTTACACACACACACACACACACACACACACACACGATGAACCGGCGAGTGTTGGAGTGTAGAAGCGCTGGGAGAGTTCTCGTTAAAGGATGATTATCCTGTTCCCTTGGTAACCTCCGTGTCATCAGATCCCGGTCAGCTTTCGATCTCTGTACCGTTGTGTTTGAGGTCCTGTATCAATACACACGCTTGTGTTGGTGTCGCGAGTGTCGGACAGCCCTGCTTTATCCTCCCACACGTCAGCTGACTGGACTGACGTGGTTCTGCGCGGCGTCCGCTCCCTCGCGGTTCTCTTGTAAATCTGATGACGGGGATTCGTTCTCCACAAGGTCCCGCGGCTGATTACGGCGCAGGAGGACCGGTAAGGCTCGGGTCATCGTACAGAGACGTGAATGTAATCCCTCCGTTCTCTCTCTCTCTCTCTCTCTCTCGGTGTTTCTGTGACGCGTGGCGTATGTAGTACGAGTCTGATGGTACGTATGTATATAACGTCCTGGACTGATACGGCGGTGACGTTGCACTTCAACACGCACCATGTCGCGTCCCTTCACTCTTCGTCTCCACACGCCTCGTGACCTCGTGTTTATTTACAGCGTGAAGGCACACGCGTGTCTTATCAGCAGACCCACCTGCTCCGTGTTGGAGTGCGTGGTGTACGGACCGGGCGTGGCTTCATGCTGGAACGTTCTCTCTCTCTCTCTCTCTCTCTCTCTCTCTCTCCGTCCTCAGTATGAGCTCGGAGGTGGCGAACGATGAGAACCAGGGCGCTCGGCTCGTCCCCAAGCACGTCCCGTCCGAATCATCCGCCGACATTTTCGCTCTGGATCAGCCCACCGGCAGGCCGTCCATCCTGAGACCGTCTCAGGCCGAGAACCTCCTCAAGAACATCCCTAAAGGAGTGAAGGTATGACTGGTTATGGGGATTCTTTATTTCTTCTGAACGTGTGACTGACTGTGCAGCTGGGTGATTATCATGAAGACCAATACTCCAATAAATTATCCCACAATACCCTTTTCTGAGATATTGTGATATCGTATGTTTTTGTTTATTACATTTACAGACTGGAAGCAGTTGATTGATGTACTACGTATTTATTTCTTTATTTATTTTTTACTTCCTCCTCTTAAACCCCCAGCAGCGCCACCGTTTGGACAGGCTTTGTACATCCTATGTGAATAGTCGTAGGTTTATTCTTCCCCGGTGCTGCTGCATGTTTGTGTCCTCGATATCGTGTGTGTCGTCCGGTACGGTCCGTCTCGATTCTATCCGTTATTCACTGACGCGACGGTTCCTCCAGGTGTGTTTCCAGACTCCGCTCCGAGACCCGGTCACGAAGAAGATCATGTCCCCGAGTCGTGTGGGGACGATGGCCGCGCTGGACGATTGCACTAATGCGCTGGAGTCTCTCATGCTCACGTGAGTGCTGCCCGCTTTATGTGAACACGTGTGGTAGGAGTACGCGGTTAAATATACTCGTAAGGTTTATAATAATTTGCCGGTGTTCCAGGTCGCCGCCTGCGCCCAGCGTTCCCACTAAAACCGGCTCGTCCTTTCCCGACGATGACCTTCCCATTCAGAGCAGAGGAGGCTACACCATCGACTTCGACAACCTGGACTGTGTGAATCCTTTCCAGAGCTCCAGTGTAATGATCCCGTCTCCGAGCCAGCCTGCTGCTCCGCCGTCCGACACCCCGACGCCGGCGGAGCCGACTCTCCCCGCGTCGTCGCCGGCTCCCGGAGAGGCGGAAAGCGTTAAGGAAACGGCCGACCTGGCTTTGGATGAGACTCTCCCTTTTATCCCGTCTGTGGAGAATTCCCTGTCGGATTTATCAGCGGACGGCGCGTCCACAGACACCACTGTGATCATCGAGCCGAAGAGAACGACTCTCGCCGACAATACGGTGGACGTGGAGGTTCCTGAACCAGAGCCCGCAGCTGAAGTGAATGAAGACGTGAAGGAGTCACTGTCCCTCCCTAAAGGAGCCTACCAGGTTGACTTCGATAACCTCGACTCGGTGAACCCTTTCCACACCGGTAGTTCGAAACCGCAGAACTCTCCTCCCGGCTCCGGGAACTCGCCCGTCTGCGATTCGGCACCGTCTCGAGCCGAGGAGACGGGCTCGGGAGCGACGGCGCTGCCCAGCGAGGGAGAACCCCTCACCACGGAGAGGCCCGGCCTTGACGAGGTGAACCCTGACCCCGCCGCCGCCTCGGTAGCGCCCCCTAAAGCGGCTCCCATGCTTTTGGAATTCCACTTTGACGATGGCGCCAAAGTCGAACGCAAACCTCCTCCCAAACGCCTCGGCTTAAAGAAGCCTCCTCTTTCCAGAACGAAAACCGCCGCTCCGAAACCAGTGTCTGCTCCGGCCGAGAAGAAACGTCCAGAAATCGAGCCCGAGTCGTGTGACGCGGCGACGGAGATTCCTCCAGCGAGAGGCGCTTACTCCATTGACTTTGACCAATTCGACGATCCGAACTTTAATCCGTTCGGTGCGACGCCGAAGATGGGAAGTTCTCCTCCTCGTGACGCTCCAGTGGCGAGTCAGGTCTCTGAACAGCCGGAGAAGCGCACACACGGGTCAGTGAGGGGAGATCTCCATCCGTTATAAGTCCACTGTATCAGCTGTACGTGTTTAACGCCGTTGGTTTATCTGTGTTTCAACAGTTCTCCTTCCTCTGATGATGAAAAATCAGCAGAAGCGGACCCATCTTTCACTGAGGTGACTGCTGAGAAATCCACTCGCACGAACATTTTTGCCCGTATTTTGGTTTAAAACGAGACTTTGAGAACCTCTATCGTGTCCGTTGTTTTAGGCAGCGGAAGAACCCGAGGCCTCACCGGTCGCCGAAACTCTCCAGCCCTGCGCTCCGGTTCTTCCGGAGAAGACGGAGGAGCCGGCTTTTCCCTGTGCGCTGAGCCAGAGCGCAGAGTTTGACCTGATCGCAGCAGATGAGGAGTTCGTCCCTGGCTCCATGTGTAAGTGTGTGTGTGTGTGTGTGTGTGTGTGTGTGTGTGTGTGTGTGGTGAGCATTTCCTGGAGTATTGACTGAATTGTGTAACTGTTATCCTGCAGTCATGCCGAGTGACCTGGATGGACAGATCGATTATCTGGAGCAGTTTGGATCCAGCACTGTGAGTGGATCTAGTTTGATATGCATTAAAAGAACAAAAACAAACACATTATTGCATATTATGTGGTCTTATTCGTGTGTGTGTGTGTGTGTGTGTGTGTGTAGTTTAAGGATTCTGCTCTGCGTAAGCAGTCCCTCTACCTGAAGTTTGACCCTCTGCTGAAGGAAAGCCCAAAGAAAGCCGCAGCAGACAGCTCCAGGTCCGGGTTCAGTCTGCCTCGTCCCTCTCTGGCCATCCGGTCAGTCACACGTCACCTCGAACCGTGAGGTTTTAACTGATTTGGTCACTGTGTGTGTGTGTGTGTGAGAATAAAGTCTGTGTGTGCTGCAGGATGATGGAGGCTGCGAGGTCAGAGGTCAGGAGGAAATCTCAGCAGGAAAGCTCAAAACTGCTGGCGGACTTTACCTCACCGGTGAGAGATGTGCGTGCGCACACACACACACACATACACACACCACCTCACTAGTTCATGTCTTCATTTTATGTTTGCTTCCTAACCGTTAGTTCTCGGTGTAGTTTCTCAAACTCTCTGATGAACGTCTCAAAGGAACACCTCAGTGCAGATGATGTACGTAAAGGTTTATAATGTATATGTTGTGTGTGTGTGTGTGTGTAGGCGAAGCCTGCGGTGGTTCAGGACCCCACCGTGCTGGACCTGCTGGTGCCGACGCTGAAGCAGACCCAGGAGAGCGAGGACATGATCGTGGACATGCTGAAATACACTCAGAAAGACCTGGACACTGCTCTGGAGAAGGCCCGAAAACAGGTGCGTTCTCCCTGAACGTCACGGGTACTCCAGTGCAGCGGGGACACGGAACAGGAACTCCGTCAGGAACAGTTGATCTCCTTCAAATGAAACCTAGCAATCACCTAGCATAAAGAACCCTGCTAACGGTTCATCAGTGACCCGATCACTTGAGGTTTATCTTACTGCTGTGTTTATAGTTTGGGGCGAGTGTGTGTTCTGTCCAGGGATAACGGTTTAGATGGAAAACGGTGTGTGTGTGTGTGTGTGTGTGTGTGTGTGTGTTGTAGGCGCAGACGGAGATCGAGAAGCTCACGCTGGACAATCAGCACATGGTGTAAGTGCGTGCTCCGAGTCAGTACCTGTTTATCAGTGTTTATTTACAGGCAGTGTCTAACCTCACGCTTCCTACCTCGCTAGGCTGATCGTGTCGGAGTTCGAGGCACTTATCGCTCAGCTCACAGGTGTGTTACAGTCACGTCTGGACTTATTCACTCTTCTTCTCAGTCTCTCTCTCTCTCTCTCTCTCTCTCTCTCTCTCACCGCGCGTTCGTTACGCGCCCGTTTGACCGCCCGTGTTTACCCTGCAGCCGAGCACAAGCAGAAGGACGAGCTGGCGCAGGCCGAGCTGAGCAGAGTGCTTCAAGAGAAGCAACAGCTGGCCAAAGAGCTGAGCGACATGGAGCGCTCCTTCTCCGACGTGGTCAAGCGTCTGGACCGACGCAAGGAAGTCATCGATGGCTTCAAGAAGGTGTGTCCCTCACGTTCCAGCTCTTAGTCACGCCTGTTTTCATTTCGAATGCTCCTCGCGTGCAGGACGTGTGTCACGTGTCCGTGTGTTTGGGATCATAAGTGACCCAACGTTCGAATTTGAACACGTGTTACTCTGTCTCTGGGTTGAAAAGGAGCTTTTGTGGACTGAAACTTAAAAGCGCCCCCGCATCTAATGTCTTTTGTGTGGGTGTGTAAATGCAATTACAGACCACTACGTTGTTTTCTTACTGTGTGTGTGTGTGTGTGTGTGTAGAACGAGGAGACGCTGAAACAGTGCGCTCAGAGCTACTTGGCCAGACTGCAGAAGGATGAGCAGCGTTATCAGACGCTGAAAACTCACGCCGAGGAGAAAATCGACCAGTAAGAGCTCCGATATCTGACCGAGAACAATGACGCAGCGATTATAGTGTGTGTGTGTGTGTGTGTGTGTGTGTGTGTGTGTGTGTGAGAGAGAGTTTGAAGTAAATAATCGGTACAGCGCTGTCGTCTCTATGGTTACTTCCTGTAATAACCTGTCGAAGTGTAAAACTACAGTGTGCCTACTCTACTGTATGTGGAGTCTTGAACCTTTTTAATGAATTGTAATGGGTGTGAGTTTTTCTCTCTCTCCGTGTGTGTGTGTGTGTGTGTGTGTGTGTGTAGGGCGAATAAGCAGATAGCGGAGGTGCGCACTAAGTTGGGATCTGAGGTTTCTGCCCTTCAGGTGCAGTTGAGGAGAGAGCAGCTCAAAGTGCAGTCCCTGGAGAAGAACCTGGAGCAGAAGGTACTACACTGAAATACTTCACGCTGCTTTCACACTTGGGTGTGTTTGTTTGTTGGGGGGTTGGGGGGGGTTTATCTCCTCTCGGGTGTGTGTGAAAGAGAACCTGGCTGTATTCTTGCCTTGTGTGATTTTTCTATTTGTTCTGTGTGTTTTCAGACTAAGGAGGTGGAAGACGTCACAAAGCTCTGTGATGAGCTAATAGTGAAAGTGCAGCAGCACTAAGAATGTTCATATCTGTGTCTGTTGTTGTTGTTGTTGTTGTTGTTTGTTTGTTTTTAATTGTTCAATTATTGTTCTTGTACTTCTAAATAAAATAAAAGACTTACTGTGTAAACACCGACTTCTTCCAGTGATGGGTTTAAATAGTTTCTACATTAAACAACCAACACCTGCCTGACTGGACGAGTTATTTACATGAACATCTGCAGCTGGTGTTTGAGGAACCTCTTTGGAACTAATAGACGTCTTCATGGTGTGGGGAAGTTACTCGGCACAATCCTCTAGTTTGGGGGACTTTAATTTCTTTGATTTGTAGTGCTACAGTGTTCCTAACCAAATATTCATCAGTTAGTAGTTAAAGGTGTGTGTGTGTGTGTGTGTGTGTGTGTGAGATCTGCAGTGTAAAGCTTGAGGCTCATTCCTGTGAGTGTGGATTATATCTGGGGAAATAAAAACAAGAGATTTGGAAATAAACCTCTCAGATTGAGTGCTTCAAGTCTTTATACCGTGAGACCAGAGATTTAGTTTTTGTATGAAGTGTCTCGCTGAAGGAGGGCGAGGGGGAAAGAGACTCCACCGCCATAAAACCCTGCTTCATGTTCTCTCTCGGGCCGTAAGAAATGTTCTTTGTCTCTTTATGGGACAAAAATGTGTGAATGAGATTTTATTATATATATATATATATACTCTATCTCTATCTTTAAATTATATTAGGTAATAAAATTGCACCCTGAGTTTCTGTACCTGCTGAACTTGAAGTGTTTATAACAGTATCGGACAGATCTGTAAGATAAATCCAACATGATGCTAGTTAACGCAAAGTGCAGTGGTGTGTCTGTAAACCAAATTTATTGACTTGAAAAATCAAAACGAGCCTGTATATGGAAAATAGAAGAACATTTGTGTACTGTATGTGTATATATATATATATATATATATATAATTAGTGCTGTACGATTATACAAATAAGGAATGTTAGTTTTGAAGGGTATGAAGGAGAAGGTTTTGAGTTGGTACTCAGTGACGTCACACTAAAAGTGTTTTTGTAATCAATGTTCTGTAGACTAGAGATTACTTCAGAACATTTCTCCTCGACTAATTAAATAGCTCTTCAGTTTCTCATGTGAAGTTCATCCATCCATCCATCTTCTGTACCCTTTACTCCTT
Organism: Ameiurus melas; assembly: GCA_012411365.1. Classification (NCBI taxonomy): domain Eukaryota; kingdom Metazoa; phylum Chordata; class Actinopteri; order Siluriformes; family Ictaluridae; genus Ameiurus; species Ameiurus melas. Next base: position 875,887 of record CM022755.1, on the reverse strand, counting down.
TTCAGGGTCACAGGGAACCAGGGGCCCGTTTCAATAAGGAGGTTCACCCAACTCGGAGTTTAATCGTGAACTCTGAGGGTTCTCACCCTGAGATGGGGAACTCTGAGTTTCCGGTTACAGAACAGCTGAAATGAGTTGGTTCCATCAGCTCTGAGTTGACCGACTCCGAGTTCTGCGCGTGCACCACAACTATAAAAAGCCATTCTCAATGGCGCGCAGATATCACGGGTCACCATGGCAACAGCGTCAGACAAAAAAAAAAAAGAGTTCTCCCCAGCAGAACTGGATGTACTCATGCAAGCAAATGCAGAATCTGAACACGTGTTCAAAAACAAAAACACAAACAAAGCAACAAGCAGCAGCGAAGAACATTTTAATGACTTGTATACAGTGCTGGTGTCATTAATTACTAAGTAATCTAAACACTGTCATTTAATTAAAGAATATAAAACAATTCTGTATAAAACAGTGGATTTAACATCTAATTTGAAAAGGTCTATTTTGAATGTAACCTTCTCCCTGAAGTTCCTCTCTTTGGTCGGTTCAGGAATCATTCCTGCACTTGTATCTTGTTGATTTGAAAGCATTAGAAGTGCACTTTCTTGTCTCTCCTTAGTGTTCAAGTGCTTGAGGTTGATTCGGGATTTAGAAAGGAATTAATAAGTAAGTAGACCAATACTTTCTAGAGATGGTCATTATTACATGAATCTAATTAGACTTGTTGAAGATGTAGTTAGTAATTAAGAACTAATTTAGACTGTTTAAACACCGCTTCCTCTTTAAAAAAAAAAAAAAAGAAACTCTGGGTTTACCGAAGAAAACCTGCTCCCGACCAGGTTAGGTTCACAGAGTAAGTTGCCATGGTAACTGAGTATAAGTTACCTCTCTTTCAGAAACGGGCTTGACTTACTCTGCCCCTGGAGTCTATCCCAGGGAGCATGGGGCACAAGGCGGGGTACACCCTGGACAGGGTGCCAGTCCATCACAGGGCACAATCACACACACACACACAATCACACACACACACACACACACACACACACACACACACACCCATTCATACACTACGGACACTTGAGACACGCCCATCAGACTACCACGCGTGTGTTTGGACTGGGGGAGGACACCGGAGTATGTGTATTTCAGTTAAAGTTAATGTTGTGCGGTTGTTAGCGGTCTTGCGGTTCTTCTCCAGTCCTGCAGGTGGCGCCGCCTCACCTCTGCGCCATTAACACCTCCACCAGCGGGAGCCGAGTGAGAAATCCCGTCGCGCCAATTTCGAAGTGTTTTGGTCGCCGATGGAGCGCGTTTCTTTTCCCGAGTTCTTCATGATTGCTCGTTTTTAATTCGTGCCGTTACTCTACAATGAACCCCAAAGGAAAAGGTAATTCATGACTAACCCCCGCTCCCCCTGCTTGTTTGTTCAAACCCTTATGTATGTATCGTTCGACGTGGTGAAGATAGTTCAGGAGTCCAGCTGGTGAAGCTAAGCTAACTGTTAGCATGCTAGCTGAGACGTTAATGCTGAAGAGTAAACACGGGTAAAAACATGTAGATGCAAATGTTCTTGAAGAGAATCGGTTCTTAGAAATCTTTTAGTTTGTGTCGGATCACCACATGACGTTCTCACGCGCCACCAAGTCTAATCAAAACCGCTATAAAAGGATCCTTCTGGATGTAAAATCAGAGCAGTAATCATTCATGATTACTTAATTCATCATTCATAACTATTACATATTTATATTACAAGGTGGAAATATGAGTTTGGAAAAGAACAGCCGATAAATATCGAATACTATTTATTTAATATTACGTACTTATTACTTACTTTATCTTTATTGTGTGACGTGGGACTGATCCGTTGTGACGTGGGACTGTGACGTGGGACTGATCCATTGTGACGTGGGACTGTGACGTGGGACAGATCTGTTGTGACGTGGGATTGTGACGTGGACTGATTGCGGAGATTTGAGTGATGTGGGATGATCCGTTTGACGTGGGAGATCCGTGTGACGGGATTGTGACGTGGGACTGATCCTTTTCAACGTGGGACTGATCCTTTTTGACGTGTGATTGTGACGTGGGACTGATCGTAATGTCGTGGACTGATCCTTTTTGACGTGGGACTGATCCGTTGTGACGTGTGATTGTGACGTGGGACTGATCTGTTGTGACGTGGCGGGGCGGCTGTGGCACAGTTGGTAGAGTGGGTTGTCCACTAATCGTAGGGTTGGCGGTTCAATTCCCGGCCCGGGTGACTCCACATGCCGAAGTGTCCTTGGGCAAGACACTGAACCCCAAGTTGCTCCCGATGGCAAGTTAGCGCCTTGTATGGCAGCTCTGATGGTGTGTGAGTGTGTGTGTGAATGGGTGAATGAGACACAGTGTAAAGCGCTTTGTATAAAAGTGCTATATAAGTGCACATTTAAGATTTACATTTACGTGGGACTGATCCCGTTTGACGTGGGATTGTGACGTGGGACTGATCCGTTGTGACGTGGGACTGATCTGTTCGTAACTGATCACCGTGTCGTGTTTTTGTTCTCTGCAGGATCCGGAGATATGACTTTACCTCTCCAGTCCAGCAGGTAACTTCCCCGTCCTGCTCCGACACTTCCACGTCCTCCGCGCCTCGCAGACCTGATCGTCAGACGCGACGAGGCCTTTCGTCTAATACTCCCACTTATTTATGTTTCTCCACTGCATTCAGGGTTTATCAGCTCCTTTTCTCCTTTTAGGGAATCTTCCAGTTCAGTGAACTGACTCAGTGAATCAGTGAATCAGACGCGTCAAGCGATTATATCGATATAACGTCTGTATCGCGATAAACGATTACGCGATACACTTATCTGAGATTGTCTTCTTCAGTAACAGCGATGGGACACCATTAAGGTGTACGTCCGCGTGCGACCTTTGACCCAAGGCACCGGGCTGACGACAGACGGAGACCGGGGTTTGTGTTTGGCGGTGACCTCGGATCACACGGTGCGTCTGAACTCCAAACCCGAGCCGCGGAACTTCACCTACGATCACGTGGCGGACGTGGACACGTCTCAGGTGAGAGGAGCCAAAGCGCAGAGTGAATCAAACAAAACACCTACAACAAAAGAGTCAACTCACTGAAGTGAATCATAACGGCGAGTTCAGTCAGTTTGATTCACCAAAAGAGATCCAACGTTTATGGTCTTAAAGGTTTTATTGGAGTTATTGTGGTTTATTTAAACCACGTTTTTTTTTTTTTTTTTTAAGAGTAAACTGTTTTAACTGTGTGTGTGTGTGTGTGTGTGTTTATCTGTCCTGCAGGAATCCGTGTTCTCCTGTGTTGCTAAAAACATCGTGGAGTCGTGCATGAACGGTTATAACGGCACCATATTCGCATAGTGAGTCTCCAGACTGTCCAGAACAACATGCAGTTTCCTCACTCACAATCAGTCAGCTTCAAATCTCTATATATATATATATCTCAAACTAAATCTGGTGTCAGAGGGATTTATCTTTTTCCTCCTTATTTTCCCGATGATGCAGTGGACAGACGGGTTCAGGGAAGACCTTTACCATGCTGGGTGTGTCACACACACACACACACACACACTGAGGATCTGTCAGCATGTCAGTGTACAGTGCTAACGAATGCTGAACTGTGTGTGTGTGTGTGTGTTTTAGGGCCGAACGAGCTGACGGATTTCTCTGATGAGCTGCGTGGTGTTATTCCTCGTAGCTTTGAGTATTTGTTCTTCCTCATCAGCAGAGAGGTGGAGAAGGTGAGCTGTCACATTCAACCTCACATCAAACACTCTACCTGCACCACCCTCCTGTCTGTAGACACGGCAGCAGACCCGCCCGCTCGTCAGTAAGCCCACCCACTCATCCACAGACCCACCCACTCATCCACAGACCCACCCACTCGTCAGAACGCCCACCCACTTGTCCACAGACCTGCCTGCTCGTCAATAAGCCCGCCTGCTCATCATTAAGCCCACCCACTTATCCACAGACCCGCCCGCTCGTCAATAAGCCCTCCCACTTGTCCACAGACCGGCCTGCTCATCCACAGACCCACCCACTCCTCAATAAGCCCGCCCACTTGTCCACAGACCCACCCCAGTCATCGTTGAGGTCACCTCTGTGTTTTAAAGTGTGCACTGCTTACATTAAAAGTGCATTATGGGTAATCTTCATTTTCTGCGGCACATCATTTCACACTAACCTGTTGCAGTGCATTTTGGGATTTATTCAGCCGGATGTTCTGGGCACGTTACACAATATTGTAAGTTTGTGTGTGTGTGTGTGTGTGTGTGTGTGTGTGTGTGTGTGTGTGTGTGTGCGCACGCACGTGCAGTCTGCAGGAGAAAAGAGCTTCCTGTGTAAATGCTCCTTCATCGAGATCTACAACGAGCAGATCTTTGACCTCCTGGACAGCGCCTCAGCGAGTCTGTTCCTCAGAGAGGACATTAAGAAAGGAGTGTTTGTGGAAGGAGCGGTGGAGAAATACGTGGCTTCAGCCGCAGAGGCCTACCAGGTAACACACACACACACACACCGCTAGTTATAGACAGTAGGTCTTTAGTGAGTTGATTGCTTTTGCTTCAGTCTGATGTTCTGTGGATCAGTTTTTAACACCTCTTGAACCAACTGGATTCACTGATTCATTACACAGAATCTGAATCAGTTGTTCAGACCAAAGAATCAACACAGTTAATCAGTACAGCAAACCGTTCAGAACTGACCGAGTGAATCTCTATCAAATTACTGACTCAGGTTAAGTTTTAGAGCAGAGTATTGCTGCAGCGAACCTGTGAATCACACTCCTTCACGACACTTAATCTATACAAGAAATTCATCAATGAATCCAACTTCAAACCGATCTAATCAATTGGTGATTTATGTTAGTTGTCCGGAACAGAAACGTGATCGATTGGAGAACTGGACAAGCTCAGAACTGATTCATTGAACTGGTTACACAAACAGTACAGAGAATGAATACGGTGAATCAGTAAATGAAACAGTTCAGAATTGACTCATTGAATCGGTTAATCAAGCAGTTTGGAACTAATACAGCAAATAAGTAGGTCAAACTTGTTCAGAATGAATTCAGTAAATCAGTAAATTGATTCAGTGACCGATGAAGAGATTCAGTTAATCAAACAATTTATAATTGTTGCAGTGAATCAGAAAAATCAAACAGTTCAGTTATTGATACAGTGAATCAGTAAACACTGCAACAGAATTGATTCAGTAACTCTTTGAATCAGTAAATCAAACAATTCAGAATGAAAACCCAAATGAATCCTAATCAAACGTCAGTCTTCAGAACAGAACTGATGCTGTTTCGTGTGTGTGTGTGTGTGTGTGTGTGTGTGTGTGTATAGGTTCTATCTATGGGATGGCGTAATCGGCGCGTTGCGTCCACGTCGATGAATCGCGAGTCGTCTCGCTCTCATGCCGTTTTTACTATGACGCTGGAGTCCAAGGAGACGGGACAGGGAGTGGTGAACATCAGAACGTCTCAACTCAACCTGGTAGATCTGGCAGGGTCTGAGAGGCAGAAAGACACACATGCTGAAGGATCACGCCTGAAGGGTGTGTGTGTGTGTGTGTGTGTGTGTTTTTTTTTCAAATTTTTCATACCCATCACATTATAAATGTTGTTGTTAAAGATGTTGTGCACTGTTTGACCTTTGACCCCACAGGAGGCGAGCAGCATCAACCGCTCTCTGATGTGCCTGGGTCAGGTGATCATGGCTCTGGTGGACATGTCCAATGGGAGGAGCCGGCACGTCTGCTACCGTGACTCCAAACTCACCTTCCTGCTCAGGGTAAGAGGTCAAAGGTCATACTGTCGTGTATATACAGCATGCTCGTAGATTAGTTGTGACGTGGCCGTGTGTGTGTGTGTGTGTGTGTGTGTGTGTGTGTGTTAGGACTCTCTTGGAGGTAATGCTAAGACGTACATCATTGCTAACGTCCACCCAGGATCTAAGTGTTTCGGTGAGACGCTGTCCACGCTGCAGTTCGCCCAGAGGGCCAAGCTCATCAAAAACAAGGTCAATACACAACGACAGACTGCAGATACTCGGGAGTGTGTGAGAGAGTTCACCGTCCTCGTTTCTCTACTCGCTGCTCGTTCGGTTCATATTCTAACGACGGATCCCCGAATCTTTTCTTTGATGAAAGAACTATTTTTCAGTTCTTTGTTTCACTCTGGCACACGGTTGTGATGGTCAATTAAAATATTATTTAATGTATGGTGTTGGATGATTGTGAGATCAGAATTTCACTAGGTGTTTACGTGTGTGTGTGTGTGTGTGTGTGTGTGTGTGCGCGCGGTAGGCGATGATAAACGAGGACACTCATGGAAACGTGAAGCAGCTCCAGGCTGAAGTGAAGAAGCTGAAGGAGCAGTTATCTCTCGCTCTGTCAACTCGCCATAACATCACCGAGCTCGCACCCGGGGGACCGCAGTTACACACCGGTACACACACACACACGGTGTTCTTTATAACATCACGTGGACGCCGTTGTTACAGAATGAGGAGTAAGTGTGTGTGTGTGTGTGTGTGTGGTGATATTTACAGTGGCGTCTGAAGTCGAGCCTCCGTATAAGACTCGGTTCCTGCAGGCTGTACGACTGTGGAGGAGACGAGAGGAGGAGAAGAAGGTCTCTCTCTCTCACACACACACACACACACACACACATACACAACATAAAAAATTCTGTTATTATTAATAAAATAATTATAATAAACGCTGGTTTCTAAATTATTTGATGATGAATGGATCTTTTTCTTTTTTAACAATAATAAAACATTTCTTTACAATTTTCCATCCATAAAGATTTGATTAATTCAATATATTCTCTGCATGGCTCTCCCTGAGGAACCGCATTGCTGATCCTGAGCTCTGTCCGTGTTCTCTGCGGGTTCTCGTGCAGGTTCTGCAGGAGAAAGTGTCTCGTCTGGAAGAGGCCTGGGCACAGAAGGAAAAATTCATTCAGTCCAACCGCATGATCCTGAAGTTCCGAGACGATCGCATCGCCCATCTGAAGAGGGAGCTGGAGACGGGAGAGCGAGCGGAACCGGCACGGCAGGACCAGATTCTCATCGATCAGCTGCTACAGGAGATTCGCCTGCTCCGAGAACAGGTACACACACACACACACACACACGCACACAGATTAGGTTAGGTACGCACTGACATGGCATGTCAGAAACACACACCTCTCTCGCTCTCTCAGGTGGAACATCACCCGCGCATGATGTGGTACGCAGCAGAGAACTGCAGCCTGAAGGAGGAAGTGCGTGCCCTGAGAGCTCTGGAGTCGGTGAAGCACGCTCAGGAGGACGCGTCCCAATCTGCAGCTGAGCTCCAGCAGGCCTTTCAGGAGGCCTTAAAGTCGGAGGAGGGTGTGGAGGCAACAGGGGGTGAGTGTAGATGCTCAATTTTGGGCGAGGCCCTCAGCCTGGCAGTAGTTGGTAATAATAATAATAATAATAATAATAATAAAAACAATAACATCTTGCTTCTCTTTCACTTCCTATTCTTTGACAGCTCTACCTACCTGCTCCACCCCGGTTACCATGGAGACGCTATCCTCTGTTTCCATGGAGAGGTTGAAGGCCCAGTTGTTACAGAAACAGTCGGAGCTCACTGCCATGGAGCAGGCCTTCGACGATTACAAGCAAGTCAGCAAGTGAGTGTGGGCGTGTGTGGTTCAATGAGGGCGGAGCTTACGTCAATATCATGTGACATCACCACTAGCCTTTTTTTTCCCTTCTACATGATGTTAAGTGTTGGATTGAAATATTGGTTTTAAAAAGATTTAGAAACGGTTCAGATCAGGTTTGTTGAAATAATAAAGTGTCACTTAAGATTCCGGTTGTGTTTCCAGATCCAGTGCCGTGCTCTTATTCTCAAACTTCTCCACTCTAAACTCTTCATAACTTCTAAAACCTTTTGCTAAACAGTCGTGACCTTTTTATTTCGGGTTGTTTGTTTCGTTGAAGTTCTGACCTTGCCCTGATAGTCACTTCCTGTTTTTCAGGAAGCATCTGCTCGAGCTGGAGTCAGAGAAACGCTACCTGGACAAATCCAACCAGCACTTGGAAAACATCCTAGAAGCCACTAAAGCTCACACCAAACAGGAAGTGTCGCAGCTGAATAAGATCCACGCTGAAACGATTAAGGTGCCCCACCTACAAGATTGAAGTCCCGTCCGTACAAATTTAGGATTTCCGATGATACAGAAATGATACAGCGAAGTTGTACAACCTGTTACTTAACACAGTGCTTGGACCCTTAAAGATCGCTGCTTGCAGCTGTTATAATTAGAGTTTTTCTTTCCTGCTGGTTTATTTTGTTCTCTGCAGATTCTGACGACGCCGACTAAAGCGTATAACCTGAGGAACCGCTTCGTGCCGCTGTCCAGCCCGGAGCATCTAAACGGCCACGGGGGCGAATCTGAGCCAGAGGACCTGGAGAGCGAACAACCCCCTCCTGCCATGAGTGAGCTGGCCTGCGAGGCTCTCACTGAGGAACTCAAACAGATGCAGGTAACTCTGAGTGGGGCGTACCATTATTGGGCACGGGGGGGGTGGTGCTGACTCAGACAGGGTTAAACAGTGTCGGATTGATCATTAGGAGCAGATGACTCGTCTGAAGAGCCAGGTGGACGAGGAGGAAGCCAAGAACAGGAAGCTGCTTCAGCAGATCAGCAAGCTGGAAGAGCAGGTTTCTACGGCGACGGAGCAGACCACTCGCACGGCGGAGGTAGGCGCTTTAAATTTATGCACATGTTTATATTTGTAATAACACTTGATTAAATAAATGATTTATCTAAAAGTCTATTCAGTAATAAAGACTGTAATTAAACAGCAATTAAATAAACATGTTATTAACACAAGTTTATTAAGATGAAGTTTATGCTTTTATTATTTATTTTATTGTTTTAAATATTTCAATTATTATTAACTAATTGGATTGAAATTGATAGTTATTGGTAGAATGTACAGTATTGTATTGACTTCCTGTGTGTGTGTGTGTGTGTGTGTAGGACTTCAGTGCAGAGAGAAGTTCTCTGATGGAGGAGCAGAAGAAGCTGCAGGAGAATGTGAGAGCTCTGGAACAGCAGCTCACTGAGGAGAGAGCGGCAGCGGAGGGTACACCACACACACACACACACACACACACACACACACACACACACACACAAATCCCTAAATAGAACCCCAGGTTCTGAATCCTAAGACATTAAACCTGAACCTAGAGATGTGAACGTCCTAAACGTTGCACTTCTGAGCTCTTTTCCTCGTTCTCGCTATGGGAGTGGGGCAGTGACCTTTGACCTTTGCCCCCTCAGTGCTGCGTAGCGAGGTGTGTGACCTGCGTGTAGTGCTGCAGTCGTCGGATAAACAGCTGGAGGAGGCACGGAGGGAGCAGGAGAGAGAGAACACGCAGCTGTCTAACAGCTTAATCAGCACACAGCTGCAGCTGGACAAAGTCCGGTAGGAATACACACACACACACACACACACACACGCACACACACCAGAAGAGGGTGCTGTCTTGTGTGTTGATGTCTATTGAGAAGCGGTCTATTGTGTGTGTGTGTGTGTGTGTGTGTGTGTGTGTGTGTGTGTGTGTCAGGCTGGAGTGGGAGGAGCTTCAGGAGCAGCAGCGTGTGTTACAGGACGCGTTCGACACCCTGCAGGCCGAGTTTAAGTTTGAAGCGGATCAGTATCACCAACAGCTGGAGGAGAAAACCAGAGAACACACCGAGCAGCACACACACATCACTGTGAGTCTCTGTCTGTCTGTCTCTCTCTCTGTCTGTCTGTGGTGGATAATAACACGGGAAAAACTGAGATGTGTGATGTCTTCGTGTGTGTGTGTGTGTGTGTGTAGGAGTTGGTGAACACTCTTCAAGCTGAGCGAGAACTGATCAGCACACTGAGGTCACAGCTGAAAGCGGACAGAGAGAACACCTCCAAGTATGAACTATTACTGATGATGATGATGATAAAGCTGATTAATCCTGCACCTTTAAGTCAGAGACATGTTTAGAGGCATAAACAGAGTGGAAATTGAAGGAGAGATGGATGGTGAGAGAGAGACATGTGGAGAGGAAGTGTGTGTGTGTGTGTGTGTGTGTGTGTGTGAATAAAGATGGAATTGGGAAAAGAGTGAGTTGGAGAGACGGGGGGTAGGGGGGGAGTAAAGAGAGATGGGAAGAAGATGGGCGGAGGGAAGGCGAGCGATAAAGATGGCGTGATGAATATAAATGTGAACGTGAGAACCTCGTGCTGTTCCACACAGAGAGCTGCTGCAGGCTGTGGAGGAGAACTCGCTGCTCAAAAAACACGTCCTGGAGCTCACTGCTCAGAACCAACTGCAGGTGTGTGAGAGTGTGAGAGTGTGAGAGTGTGAGAGTGTGAGTGTGTGAGTGTGTGTGTGAGTGTGTGTGTGTGTGTGAGTGTGTGTGTGTCAGTCACTGGTATACCTATTAATGAAGAATAATTGATTTTGTAATTGATCTCTAATTTGAGTCGTTTCCCTCTCCCCTCTCCCCCCTCTCTTTCTCCCCCCTCTCTCTCTCTCTTCTCCCTCTCCCTATCCCCCTTCTCTCTCTCTACCCCACCTCCCCATCCTACCCATCTCCCTCTCTCTCCTTTCTCTCTCCTCTCTCTACCCCACTCTCTATCTACCCACTCTCCCTCCCCCTCTCTCTCCCCCTCTCTCTCCCCTCTCTCTCTACTCCCACTCTCTATCTACCCATCTCTCTCTCTCCCCCTTCTCCCCCCTCTCTCCCCTCTTTTACCCCACTCTCTATCTACCCATCTCTCCTCTCCCCCCCTCTCCTCTCTCTCCCCCTTCCTCCTCTCCCTCTTCTCTCTACCCCACTCTCTATCTACCCATCTCTCCCTCTCCCCCCCTCTCTCTCCCCTCTTAATCCTTTCTCTCTTCCCTCTCTCTCCCCTCTCTCTCACTCCCACTCTCTATCTACCCACTCTCTCCCTCTCCCCTCTCCTCTCTCTCTCTCTCTCTCTCTCTCTCCAGGATGAGAAGGTGAAGTCTCTGGAGCAGAGTGTGATCAGTGCGAACGCAGCGATCTCCAGCCTGGAGCAGAAAACGGAGCAGGAGAAGGTGAGTCCAGCAAAATCTGGCTGTGCTGTCTGGGTGGGAGGGGCTTACAGTCTCTCTGTCCTGTCAATCACGCAGACACTAACCAATCCTGGGAGTCCATGGGCTCATTTATGTGATAGGGGACGGGTAGCGCTGAAGCCAGCGTTTGAGAGAGTGTGTGTGTGTGTGTGTGTGTGTGTGTGTGTGTGTGTGTGTGTGTGTGGGTCGTGGTGTTGGACCTGATGAAGCAGACACGTGATCTGCGCTCTGAGCTCGGACAGAAGGACCAGAGTCTCTGTCTGATGAGCGCCGACCTCAGTGACATCACCGTGAGTGTTTCTTCTTCTGCCGATTGATTACATTGTTTACGTTTGTACTGGTGTGTGTGTGTGTGTGTGTGTGTGTGTGTGCCCCTAAAGTATTTCAACACCTCCATATCTTTATTTATTGTTGACTATTTGTCCGAGACGAGTGTTTAACCCTGACTCTGCGGTGTTTACAGGAGAAATACGGCGCGGTGTGTTCAGAGAGAGAGGACATGAACAAACTGGTCTCTCGCATGCAGGAAGAAGTCCTGGAGCTCAGAGAGGCTTCAGAGCGACGCCTGGCATCCGACCGCGTCGAGGTGTGTGTGTGTGTGTGTGAGAGAGAGAGCCTCTTAGAACCACACGGTCATGTTCAACCCTTCTACCTTTGGCCTGCTTATTCATCTCGAAATAATTCATAAACGAGCACAGCGAGTCCACCTAGACTCCGCCCCAAATGTCCTTATATGGCACATGTAGACCTGACACGGGAAGTGAAACATCAAAGGAAAGAGAAAAACGTGTGTGTGTGTGTGTGTGTGTGTGTGTGTTGCACAGTTGGAGCTGCTGCAGGAGGATCTGGCGTACGTCACGGAGGAACTGGAGAAGCTCGGTAAAGTTTTGGAGGAGAAAACGACAGAGCTACAGAGAGCCGAGCGTCTCGGCACCGAGAAGGACAAGACCATCAGCACGCTGCGGGAACAGGTAGAACCCTGAGGAGAACCGAGCTCTCTCTTAACGTAGCCATGTCCTTCATGAGCTTCCTGTTTCACTGGGCTGCACTTGAAACTCAAGCTGAAGCGCAGTAGGCATCGTGGTTGTTGAGTGGGCGGGGCATGTTTCCTCTATGTGTGTGTGTGTGTGTGTGTGTGTGTGTGTGTGTGTGTGTAGGTGAAGCAGCAGGAGGAGCAGCTCAGTGTGAGGAGTGTAAACGGTGGTCATGCCTTTGCTACTCCTAAAATGACGTCACAGGTAGGTCTTTACTCCTTCTATTCCTCAGTGGATGGAGTGATGGTAAACAC
>CM022755.1:855942-858442 GCA_012411365.1 Ameiurus melas | reverse complement strand
TAATGTACCGAGTCAAATATGAAAACTACAACTAAAGCAAACACACTTACATCTGTGTGAAGTGAAAAACCACTGAATCAGGTCCTAAACGCGGCGACGGATTCATCTGATCATTTTATTCAGCTGTTTAATGATGACGTTGTAAATAATAAAACAAGTGAACGTTCTGGATTCAGGAGGAAAGTTCACGTTTTGTGTCCGAACTCTGAAGTTTAAACAAACTGTCTGTTGATGATGATCAAGCACGAAGAAGGTAAAACCTCGACTCGTCTCCGATCATCGGCGGGTTAGATATTCGTGATCAAATCTAAACTGAACTGTAAGATGAAGTCTGTTTGGAATAATTGAATTCGAAAGGAGCGCTTTAAACGATTTAAAATAATGAGAATGAAGCTGATTTTAAAAGTATTTGTAGATCTTATCCTCGATCGTGTTTAAGGAGCAGAGAATAACTTTATCGAGAATATTCAACTTCAATTTAAAATTTTTTTTAGTTGAATTAACAAATATATTATATTTTTTATCATATAATATATTTGATTATATTATTATATTTTGTTCCACCCACTAATACTACAATAATATCTTTAGATTAGTTTAGATTCGTTTAGTTTATTGGTTTATTAGTTTGTATTGTTTAGTTTTATTGGTTTATATTGTGTTTCTTTTGTATTAGTTTATTCGTTTAGTTTAGTTAGTTTAGATTAGTTTCTCCACCGATTCAAATTTACATCAACGTTGGTGATCAAGCAGCGCGTGAAGTCGAAGCGAGGAGCAGGGGCGTGGTCAGGGGCTAGTGTTGGCTAGTGCTGGATTGTTGACGCGATAGTGAGTGTATTCGGTTCTGTGTAACGGAACCCGCGCCGTGTTGTGCTGTATTGTGTGTGTTCCAGGTGGGTCAGCATGCAGCAGTAGTGTGTGTGTGTGTGTGTGTGTGTGTTCCAGGTGGGTCAGCATGCAGCAGTAGAGTGAGTGTGGGTGTGTGTGTGTGTGTTCCAGGTGGGTCAGCATGCAGCAGGCGGTGACCGCGGAACAGATCGCGGAGTGGTTCACTCTCGGAGCTCAGTTCTCTCATGTCCGAATCACCGAGGAACCGAGCAAAGACCGACCGAACTCACACCCGCGCGGAGAACAAGACGAGAACAAGTGAGAACTCACACTTTAGAACCTTTTTATTCTCTTCTCTGCGTAAATCTTCACCTTCACATCATAGCAATATGCTAGCGGTGCTAGGTTTCGAGGAGGCGGTGCTAGGTTTCGAGGAGGCGGTGCTAGGTTTCGAGGAGGCGGTGCTAGGTTTCGAGGAGGCGGTGCTAGGTTTCGAGGAGGCGGTGCTAGGTTTCGAGGAGGCGGTGCTAGGTTTCGAGGAGGCGGTGCAGTCCGCGCATGCGCAGTGTCTTAATCAGCGCGCTCATCGACCTGAGATTAGACTTCTGTCCGTGTTCTTTTTCATTCTGTTTAAAACGATGAATTCTCTGTCAGTCACTGCCCAGGCTGAGGATATCGCATGATTTACTTTCAGAAGTGGGCGTGGCAGAACGACTTTTAGCTTCAGTGGCTAATTAGAGCTTCTGTTACTAGTTTAATGGCGGAGTCCTCCGGCGTCGCGCATGCGCAGTGCGGCTCTCGGCGCTGTAGTCATTAGGAGAGTCGAGCTCATTTGCATAACCAGCTAGTAACATTACTAATATTTACAATCCGTGTGTTCTGGTTTCAAACGAAATGTTTCTTTGACATGCCATACAGTAACGTTCATTCAGATCTAATAGTTAATTCAATCTAAAGAAATGAATCTAATACTAATACACTGATCCGTTTAACTAAACTCGTGTCGGGTTCGGCTCTGCGTCAGGTTCGAATGAAATGTCATCTATTAAAAGTGAACATTAGTGCGATATGATTTTAGTTTCTCTCAAAAATAACGAGTGGAAAATGCAAATGAGGCGATATCGTGAGTAAAAGTTGTGATTTTATTTAAACTTGAAGACTGTCATTTATTTAAAACTCTGAGTGTGTGTGTGTGTGTGTGTGTGTGTGTTTCAAGTCCCCGACCCATAAGCCCAGAGAAGGACGGATCAGAGGGAGGAGCCAGGAGAAAGATGTCCGGCCTCCTCACCGGTGAGACGCACTGAGATTTCTCTCACACACGTGTGTGGAGGTTGTGTAACAGGACGTCACACTGTTTCATAGTCACACAGCTTCTGATGGTGTAGAAAAGCTTGTTTCTAAAATAAACGCTTAACAGATTTAACACAATGGTACGAGTACTTGATGTGACCTCTGACCTTTGAGCTTGAATCCTAGGCACTGGGGTCATCCCCCCTCCTCTCTGCAGCTATGAGTATCCCACACTCCCCATCACCAAGAACAGGCAGGAGGTGTGTGTGTGTGTGTGTGTGTGAATACAAACACAAACTTGCATGTACACACACATGACTGAACATCACATCAAGTGGAGGAGTGTGTGTGTGTGTGTGTGTGTGTAGCTGATCTCCCTGAT
>CM022755.1:848442-853442 GCA_012411365.1 Ameiurus melas | reverse complement strand
CCCGGACTCGCTGAGATTCAGTACATGCAAGAAGCTCTCGCTAAACTCGTCCGCAAAAGGTCAGTGGAGGCGATTTACTCCGACGCTCGTTCTCCAGAATTATAAATGTACATAATCATTTCATCTCCCAGAGTCTTCACACCAGAGGTCCGGAACCGGTCCAGCTGTTTTTAACACACTTTTGGGCATTTTTATATGCTTCTTCTTCTTCTTCTTCTTCTTATTATTATTATTATTATTATTATTATTAATTGTTATTATTATTATTATTATTATTTATTGTTATTATTATTATCATCACATAATTATAAACAGTGGTAATGTAATAAAGGCCATTTAACCTAACAGCCTGCACTTCCCCAGATCGGCCTGTAAGTGGCGCTTGGACTTCATTTAATTTAAACAGGTTATGTGATGTTTTTAAAACATGTCAAGTTTGAATGAAACCCGCACCCTAGCGGTCATGACTCGTCATTGATTTTATTTGTTTGTGTTTGTTTGTTTTTCCCGCTGTTGGTTATTGGGTCCCGCCCCCTGCTTCACATGCTGCTTAGATTTATGAGGAAGTAGACTTCCGTGTACTGCACGAGAAATCTGGACTTATTTATCCAATTATCTTCTGTGTGTGTGTGTGTGTGTGTGTGTTAGGTTGCAGGTGTACCCTCTCCACTCCACTGTGACTCTGGAGGAGCAGAACGGGGTGTTTTTGGTTCCTGCACCAGGATATAGGAAGGTGACCTACACACATGCACCGCTCTCTCTCTCTCTCTGTCTCTCTCTTTCTCTCTCTTTCTTTCTCTGTTTTTCTTTCTTTTTTCTCTCTTTTTTTTTTTTTTTTTTTTTTTTTTTCTTTTTTTTTTTTTTTAAATACTATTGTTTTTTTTTTTCTATATTGGTGTTTTGTGTTTGTCTCTTTTTTTCTCTCTTTTTTCTCTCTCTCTTTTTTTTTCTTTTTTTCTCTCTCTCTTTTTTTTTTTCTTTTTTTTTTTTTTTTTTATTTTTTAAATTAACCTCTTTTTTTGTGTGTGTGTGTGTGTGTGTTTTTGTGTGTGTGATAAATTCTGTCCACCAACATTGCGGAGAGTTCAGTCACAGTACCTGATGTCAAATATGGTTTGTCTTTCTTTCTATGTGAGTGTGTGTGTGTGTGTGTGTGTGTGTGTGTGTGTGTGTGCACTGTACCCATGAAACTAAACTTGTATTAGGACATGTTTAGTAGCAGACATTTTAAAGTGCGTGTGTGTGTGTGTGTGTCTGCGTGTGTGCGTGTGTGTGTGTGTGAGACAGTGATTGACTTCTGCTTGGTGCGTCAGCTGGTATGTGACCGAGAGACGAACTACCGGTCTCTCCATCTCACCTGGGCCTCCAAGACCAACTGTAACCAGCGGCAAGGTGAAACGAACCTCGTCCTTCATTACAGCATCATTTACTCCTCCTCATTTACTCCTCCTCATTTACTCCTCCTCATTTACTCCTCCTTCATTACAGCATCATTTACTCCTCCTCATTTACTCCTCCTCATTTACTCTTCCTCATTTACTCCTCCTTCATTACAGCATCATTTACTCCTCCTCATTTACTCCTCCTCATTTACTCTTCCTCATTTACTCCTCCTTCATTACAGCATCATTTACTCCTCCTCATTTACTCCTCCTCATTTACTCTTCCTCATTTACTCCTCCTTCATTACAGCATCATTTACTCCTCCTCATTTACTCCTCCTTCATTACAGCATCATTTACTCCTCCTCATTTACTCCTCCTTCATTACAGCATCATTTACTCCTCCTCATTTACTCCTCCTTCATTACAGCATCATTTACTCCTCCTCATTTACTCCTCCTCATTTACTCCTCCTCATTTACTCCTCCTTCATTACAGCATCATTTACTCCTCCTCATTTACTCCTCCTCATTTACTCCTCCTTCATTACAGCATCATTTACTCCTCCTCATTTACTCCTCCTTCATTTACAGCATCATTTACTCCTCCTCATTTACTCCTCCTCATTTACTCCTCCTTCATTACAGCATCATTTACTCCTCCTCATTTACTCCTCCTCATTTACTCCTCCTTCATTATAGCATCATTTACTCCTCCTCATTTACTCCTCCTCATTTACTCCTCCTCATTTACTCCTCCTCATTTACTCCTCCTTCATTACAGCTTCATTTACTCCTCCTCATTTACTCCCCTCATTTACTCCTCCTCATTTACTCCTCCTTCATTACAGCATCATTTACTCCTCCTCATTTACTCCTCCTCATTTACTCCTCCTCATTTACTCCTCCTTCATTACAGCATCATTTACTCCTCCTCATTTACTCCTCCTCATTTACTCCTCCTTCATTACAGCATCATTTACTCCTCCTCATTTACTCCTCCTCATTTACTCCTCCTTCATTACAGCATCATTTACTCCTCCTCATTTACTCCTCCTCATTTACTCCTCCTCATTTACTCCTCCTTCATTACAGCATCATTTACTCCTCCTCATTTACTCCTCCTCATTTACTCCTCCTCATTTACTCCTCCTTCATTATAGCATCATTTACTCCTCATTTACTCCTCCTCATTTACTCCTCCTTCATTACAGCATCATTTACTCCTCCTCATTTACTCCTCCTCATTTACTCCTCCTTCATTACAGCATCATTTACTCCTCCTCATTTACTCCTCCTTCATTACAGCATCATTTACTCCTCCTCATTTACTCCTCCTCATTTACTCCTCCTCATTTACTCCTCCTTCATTACAGCATCATTTACTCCTCCTCATTTACTCTTCCTCATTTACTCCTCCTTCATTACAGCATCATTTACTCCTCCTCATTTACTCCTCCTCATTTACTCCTCCTCCTTTACTCCTCCTTCATTACAGCATCATTTACTCCTCCTCATTTACTCTTCCTCATTTACTCCTCCTTCATTACAGCATCATTTACTCCTCCTCATTTACTCTTCCTCATTTACTCCTCCTTCATTACAGCATCATTTACTCCTCCTCATTTACTCCTCCTCATTTACTCCTCTTCATTTACTCCTCCTTCATTACAGCATCATTTACTCCTCCTCATTTACTCCTCCTCATTTACTCCTCCTTCATTATAGCATCATTTACTGCTCCTCATTTACTCCTCCTCATTTACTCCTCCTTCATTATAGCATCATTTACTCCTCCTTATTTACTCCTCCTCATTTACTCCTCCTTCATTACAGCATCATTTACTCCTCCTCATTTACTCCTCCTCATTTACCCCTCCTTCATTACAGCATCATTTACTCCTCCTCATTTACTCCTCCTTCATTACAGCATCATTTACTCCTCCTCATTTACTCCTCCTCATTTACTCCTCCTTCATTACAGCATCATTTACTCCTCCTCATTTACTCCTCCTTCATTACAGCATCATTTACTCCTCCTCATTTACTCCTCCTCATTTACTCCTCCTCATTTACTCCTCCTTCATTACAGCATCATTTACTCCTCCTCATTTACTCCTCCTCATTTACTCCTCCTCATTTACTCCTCCTTCATTACAGCATCATTTACTCCTCCTCATTTACTCCTCCTTCATTACAGCATCATCTCTCTCTCTCTCTCTCCCTCCATCTCTCTCTCTCTATTTCTCTTTCTCTCTCTCCATCCCCCCCTCTCTCTTTCTCTCCATCTCTCTCTTTCTCTCTCTAAATATCTCATCTCACTCGCAGCACGGGGAGAACATGCAAACTCCGCACACACATGGCCCTGGCGGGAATCAAACCCCGGACCCTGGATATTTATTTATTTATTTATTGACTCACATTTGACCTGTATATAATGAGACATATTGTTAAATAAAGGATTGTAAAAAGTAAAAAAAAGTCTCCCTCCATCTCTCTCTCTCTCTCTCTCTCTCCTTTCTCACCCCCCCTCTCCTTTCTCTCTCTTATATCTCCCTCTCTCTCTCCTTTCTCACTCCCCCTCTATCTCCCTCTCTCTCTCTCTCCTTTCTCCACCCCCTCTATCTCCCCCTCTCTCTCCTTTCTCACCCCCCTCTATCTCCCCCTCTCTCCTTTCTCACCCTTCCCCTCTATCTCCCCCTCTCTCTCCTTTCTCACCCCCCCCTCTATCTCCCCCCTCTCTCCTTTCTCACACCCCCTATCTCCCTCTCTCTCTCTCTCTCTCTCTCTCTCTCTATCTCTCAGGTCGAGCGGGTCGCGTGTCTAAAGGGTTTTGTTATCGTTTGGTCACTAGAGCTTTCTGGAACAGTGAGATTCCAGAGTACACCGTTCCCCAGATGCTGGTGAGAACAACACACTTGGGTCACAGTGCCCACTGCACAAAGTGTTGGCACCCCTCCATGTGGATAAGGGCACACTACTGCGCAGATTCCATTCTCAGCCCAGTCTCGTTCTCTCTTGAGTGGTTTATTCTCACTTCAGCACTGACACTGGGATGTGTGTGTGTGTGTGTGTGTGTACACAGCGTTCTCCTTTAGCCAACATCCTGTTAAAAGTGAAGTTGTTGGATATGGGTGACCCGCGCACTCTGCTCTCCACGGCGCTCACACCCCCAAACCTGGACCACATCGAGAGGACCATCCTGCAGCTCAAAGAGGTCAGGGGTCAAAAGTCACCTACACACTCTCACCAGCCTGTTCCAGACACTACCACACTGTACAGTGTGTGAGGAAAAATGTGTATTACCCACAATGCACTGCATCAGTATTAACACTGAGGAACGGCTGCTAGCAGGGGGTCTGTGTTAGTGATGTAACGTGTGTGTGTGTGTGTGTGTGTGTGTGTGTGTGTGTAAAATATATATTTATATATATATAGTGTGTTTGTGTGTGTAAAATATATATTTATATATATAGTGTGTGTAAAATATATATTTATATATATATATATATATGTGTGTATATATATGTGTGATATATAGTTTGTGTGTATAAAGTTAACATCTGGTGTATGTTTTTAGCGTCTCTGCATCCTCTGCTTGCTTTAAATTAAAAAAAGT
>CM022755.1:823442-830942 GCA_012411365.1 Ameiurus melas | reverse complement strand
AGGATTGGGACGCGGCCTTGCTGTAATCGGACCTGGCTGTGCAGTGTTCAGTGGCTTCTGGATGGAGGGATTTTATTCACCCTTCCTCTTGGCTCCGGGAACCTTCTCCCTCAACCTGAGTAATTAGAGACAACACACACACCCACACACCCACACACCCACACACACACACACACACACACGCACGTGTCTCAGCTGAGGAATTACATCAGGATCAAGTATTCGTCTGCGGTTCAGTTATTACTCACTTCGTCATTACAGAGTTCACCTGCGTCCTCACAAGTCCCAGATACTGATCTATCTGTTTCTAGAGAGAGAGAGAGAGAGAGAGGACCAAGGAAAGAGATGGACACAAAGAAAGGCACAAATAGGGAAAGAGAGGTAGAGGGAAAGACAGACCGATGATCAGGGAGAGAGAGGGAGTAACCGATGGAGAGAGAGAGAGAGGTAGAGGGAAAGACAGACCGAGAGAGAGAGAGAGAGAGAGAGCTTTAATATGAATGTAGTGTTCGCTTGGTGTAATAATGAAGGTAAAATGGAGTTAATCCTCCTCTCATCTCGTGATGAAGTGAGACACACACCACTGTAGCGCTTAAATCAGACCCTACCTGGTATTTCTCATACACCAGCGGCACGGTGAACACACACACCACAGCTGGAGAGACACACACACACACACATCGTTCACTTAAACGTCATCAGAATGTGTTTTCTAGATCAGAGCTGTGTGTGTGTGTGTGTGTGTGTGTGTGTGTGTTAATCATTGACCTTCGATGATAAACACACACCACTCTGTGCACTTATACGATATAAATGTGTTCGCTGAGTTTCTATAGTAACGGCTCAGAACGTTCTGGAACGTGTGAGATGTGTAAAGGTGCGGTGTTGTGTGTGTTCTTACCCAGAAGGAGTAGAGTGAGGCCGTTAAACAGCGCGCCGACGTACGTCAGTAACCACATCAACACTGCAAACACACACACACACACACACACACACACACACACACCTGTAAGGATTACAGACATCAGCGTTTTTTTAAATACGATGGTCATGAGCACGATATCCGCAGGCCGTGTTCATACAACACCGTGACGTCATTGTTCTGTTGTGTTCTGAGTAAGGTGTTCAAACGCGGGTGTTCTCAGAGGTCGCGGAGCTCGCGCTGCTTTCGGTGAAGCGTTCCCCGTGTGTAACTGACGAGGCGGTAGTCGTGACTGTTCTAAGCTTACAATCAAATGAAACAAATCCTTCGCTAAATGATTCATGGTTCCGAAACGCTCGAAACCCCACGCGCTGGCGCCACCTGCTGGTCAACACTGTAAATACGACACGATCTGGGACCAAACATCGGGGCACCTTTTATTCTCAAAACGTTCCCAAAACAATCGACCTTGGTCTTGTTATTCCACCCGTTTTACAATATCTCAACTGTCCACTTCCTCCACCAGCTCAATAACCCACCCCATCTGGCCTTGGCTTGTTTGTTTTATAGTAAAATCAGGTGGGATTTCAGGTCAGGTGAGTAACGCTGCGTCCTGATGTGAGCACTGATCATGGATCAGTACAAACACAACTGATTCTTTTCGCTTTTATTAACATGCATAATAAAACTGACCCGAAATCAGTTAAACACGTAGGAGATGCTGGTCTATGGGTTCACTGTGAGACCACCGCCCCCTAGTGACGACCATCGGTGTTTCAGAACAGTAATGACGTAACGAAATCACGCGACTTGCCCAATTTGATGCACGATCCGAAACAAAAGATTTGTAAAGGTTTCATGAAGCAGTGTTTGAATTGCGGCCATCACTAGGGGTTAGTCGTAGTAGTACCTCCTCCAGTGCTGTAGTGTGAGAACAGTGCATACCGACAAGGACGACGGTCAGTCAAGGTGGGAGGTTGATGAGGTCATGTGACCCGCGTACCTTTAACGTGTCGACGAGGTCCTGGACGAGGAAAAGCCTTCGCAGCTCCTTCAGTGTGTAATTCACGTAGAGCTGCACTTTCTCCACATATTTACTGATCTGCTCCGGGGAGAGAGAGATCTCCTTCTCCAGATACACCCTGACACACACACACACACACACACAGACGGGTCACTGAGTGTACATCTCATATCGAAGAGGATGTGATCAGTAACGGTGTGAGATCAGTGTTCTGTTTACAGGGTGCGAGTAAACCGCTGCACCGCGTTCACATCCCTGAACTGAGTGTGTGAGGATCAGGTTGGGATTCGGCTGCAGGTACGAGGTCGCAGGTAATCCGAGCCGTGCTGATACTCGGCTCCTAGATTCGGTTCTATAATCGAGACTTTCACGTTTCAGATACGACGCGGCACAGTATTCCGTTCATTTTCACTCCGTCAACGAAGACGGTCCCCAGATAATCCACAGCGGCACGGATAGGCCGAGAGGGTCGTGTGTTGCCATGGTAACACCCCGACGGCCCGCGTGAAGTGTGCGAATGGTTTTGGCGTGATGACCTTTATGTACGTCACCGGTCTGTCTGAACGTCGGGTTTGGGACTTGTTCGGGAGTCATCTGAGAGCTGAAAGAGTCGACTCCTATGAACCGATGCAGTACGAAGAGACGGAAATGCTCATACGCGTTTAGTCAGAAACGTTTTCTGCACTAACACAGCGCACACACACACACACACACACACACACGATTGCTCACTTGAAGGGGTGTCCATCGTCGGTCTTCTGCACGGCCTGCAGCACGGACTTGTACACTCTGAAGCTGATGGTGGTGGAGAGCGTGCGCGAGGGCGAGGTACGCGATCACGCTCACCACGCTGAACTGAGTCAGGGAGAAGAGCAGCAACAACACGCTGCTGAACAACACGGCCGTCTGTTTCACGTCCCGCCAGCGCAGCAGCTCCACCACTGTCACACACACACACACACACACACACACACACGTGTTAACAGGACACCATGCGCTGGAACCATGATGAAATCAGATTTAAAGTGTGTAAGAACATCATGTCTGACTTGTGTGTGTTTTGCTTTAATGATTATATTTCACTCTGTACAGTCCAGTCGAAATGTGTGAGAATACAAGAGTGGGCGGAGCCAATGCTAATTAGGTTTGTGTGATTGATTACCTGCAGGTCGATTGCAAAAAATTTAAAAGCGTTACATGAAGAAGATTTTTTTTAATAATTGATATCAGCGTTAAGGTATTTATGCTGCAGGTTCCAGCAGCTGACACGGGATTCGCCTCGGCGTTTTACGTTTATGGTTATGAACACACACACACACACACACACACACACGCGTCTTGCGATGTCGTATTTTAAACGCTTTTTCTTGCTGCCTTTAATCAGCATTATATTGGCTTTTATATTTGTACTGAAGGATGTACTCACAGATGTAATGACTGATATTTATTTTTAATCGGCCTTTATTAAGATAAACATAGACAGCTGGCAGTATCTCTCACACACACACACACACACACACACTCTCACACACACACACACACACACACTCTCTCACACACATACACACACACATTCTCTCTCTCTCTCTCACATACACACACACACTCTCACACACACACACTCTCTCTCACACACACACTCTCTCTCTCTCTCTCACACACACACACACACACACTCTCTCTCTCTCACATACACACACACACATGGGGTTGGCAAGGACATTTGTGAAATGTTATCAAGTGTGTTTTTATAAAGGTTTAACGTGACCAGCTTAAGCAAATGACTTGGGAGTGAGGGGGAGGGGGAAAGAAATCTCTCACACACACACACACACTCCTGCTCAGCTGGAACACGTCTCCTGTCCAGTGTTTTTTTTTTACTCCTGTTACTCAGACTTTAGCTGAGCAGAATAAATCTGTCTAGTTACAGCAATATAATGAACGCTAATTAGGCCAATATAGCTCCCAACTGCTAATGGGGCGGCTGTGGCACAGGTGGTAGAGCGGGGTGTCCACTAATCGTAGGGTTGGTGGTTCGATTCCCGGCCCGGGTGACTCCACATGCCGAAGTGTCCTTGGGCAAGACACTGAACCCCAAGTTGCTCCCGATGGCAAGTTAGCGCCTTGCATGTCAGCTCTGCTACCACTGGTGTGTGTGAGTGTGTGAGTGTGTGTGAATGGGTGAATGAGACACCGTGTAAAGCACTTTTATCCAAAGCACTTTATAAGTGTACATTTACATTTAATGTACGATAATGACTAGCATCACGCTAACACACCAAAATGTGTCAAGATTTTAACCTCGAAGAGATTTTATGTTAAAAAAGTAATAAAAATAAAAATGGATAAAAGTGCAGTGCGTAGTTGACAAGTGCAGCGGCGGCCATCTTGAAAAAACGGACATCACTTGATTTAATTGTAAACATTTACTGTTTGTGGTGAAGGTAGGGCGTGCAGTTAGCATGCTAATCCCTGTAAGTTTCCAGTACTTGTTACCTTCTACGTTAGCCAGATAGGTTAAGTACAAAAACAAAAGAAGCAAAATCCGAGTACAGAGAAATATCCAGATCGATCAGCTAGACATGCGGATCCTGATTAGCATTGTGTTAGCTTGTTCTAAGCCTATTACTAGCAAAAAAGAAGCATCCATACGTATCAGGTTTAATACTAACGCTAATCTTTATGCTCTTAAACACGAGCTCAGCTGACAACTGTAAAAAAAAACTACAAAAAAAACAAGCGGCGCTAGTGCTAATGCACGATCAGGGACCGGTGAGGTTTACGGCGATGTCGTGTCTGATTGATCCAGGTGTTCACTCGAACACGTTGCCATGAGGACCAGCACAAGATCCTGCTGCCGTGGCGACAGTTTCAGTCAGCATCAGTGATGGGGAGAGAGAGAAAGAGAGAGAGCGCACAAGTCTCCTGAGCAATTCTCCCTCCAGTCCCCGCAGTGCTAATTTTAGCTGAAGAAATGTCGGCCATTTTACATGACGCTCGATACAGCGTTAACCCTTTAAAGCCTGAGAACAGAGATGAGGCTCAAACTCGCACGGTTTAATTCATTAGGTTTTCTTACAAACCTTTTGGGTTTTTTTTAAAAACCTGGATGGGAAACAACATAAGCTAGCTAACGAATGAGGAATGAGGCTAGCGATTTAGCGACTTAGAATGTGGCCGTTTTATGGTTTATGTACGGATAGAAAGACACCGTGATCAGGGAAATGATCGGACATGATCAGACCTTCACCTCAGATATATCGATCGATTACTACGAAAAGAGCTGCGATTACACTCTTTACGCTAAGCGTCAGCTGCTAATCGGAAACCCTCGAGGTGTAGATTTCTGAAAGCTGAAAGTCCAACGTGGCGTACTGTATGTAGCGCACTTCGACAGACGTAGCGGACATTTTGTTTCAGATTTTGCGCTGATGCGATGTGACGTATGGATTAGCATGTCAGGGACAGATTAAACGTCGCAGTGGACTCCTTGCTAACGTAATCACCATGCTAGCTACATGCACGCGTACTAAACTGAACTAAATTAAAGGTAAGACTATATAACATTTGTACGGCAGCATTACAGGTCAGGACGGCGACTGTTAGAGATGCAACACGATCGGCTCTTGATGTTTTTTCTCTCTTTGAAATACTGTTTCTGTGACGCGGTGATCACGAATTTGGTTCCATCACGCCTCCGTCACGATCCTGTCATGATGTTACTGATGGAGCCGGGACGCCGTTCCGGATCGTTCCGGCTCGCTTGAACCCCCTGACTGTACCTGAGACAGGTGTGGGGTGTGTTCACACTTTGTTTTAGTGGTTAAAATACCGCCAAGGACCAAACCGAGTCGAGCACAGAGTCACGTAACACCCCTCACGTGGGCACGGTTCAGAACCTCCGTTTCCAGCCATCATCATGACGTGTTTAGCGCGGAAGGCAGCTGTTATCGTCTGTAACCACACGTTTGTTCCACAGTGCCGTTCTCTCGGTGTCTCTACGCTCCGGATCCGCTCGAGTCAGCTCGAGTCAGGGCAGACGATGTCCGACCGTCAGAGTGTTAATAACATGTTAATAATGCATGCTAACATTCACCGCTGCTAACACACCGCCTGAGAGACCACACTGAGTCAAAACTCATCCAGAACACACACATACACACACACACACACACGTGCATATGCACACACTCGCGCACACAAGGTCACAACACATAATACACACCCGGTTAAATCGCAAGAGTTAATGAAGTAAATCAAGCTTACAAAGCGGAGAAAAGACTGACCTGTACCACCCATGACTGCAGAGAGAGAGACAGAGTGTGTGTGTGTGTGTGTGTGTGAGAGAGAGAGAGAGAGAGAGAGTGTGTGTGAGAGAGAGAGTGTGTGTGTGTGTGTGTGTGAGAGAGAGAGAGAGAGAGAGAAAAGAGAAAGACAGCAGCTGAGCAAGCACACAAGGGAGGGGGGCGAGAGAGGGCGTGAACATTTGCACACTGATAGAGTGAGAGAGGCTGAACTCCCACTGGCTTTGGTTAGCTGATCACACACACACACACACACACACACACACACACACACACACACACACGCACCGGTCTAAATACCACGCATACCCACTGACAAATGGTCCAAATGAAACACAAACACCCTGAGTGAAATGTGTCAATATAAAAAGACTGACCACTCAGAGGCAGAGCTTTGTGTGTGTGTGTGTGTGTGTGTGTGTTAAGTTTGAAAGAGACAAGGAGGAAAAGTAGGTAAGGTGACGATAGTTGCCATAGATACGGTGCTCCAATTCCCCTCCTTTACACACACACACACACACACAGCTTCAGATGATGATAAAGCTCATGGGAGATGAAAAGGCTGCTGCTGATTGGAGAGTGCAAAACGTCCTTCATCTTCACACTATTTAAAATAGCATTGTGGGTAGGAGTGTGTGTGGTGTGTGTGTGTGTGTGTGTGTTTGTATAAATATAACTCCCCATGCCAACATAGCAGCCATGTCAGCACTTGTCCTACCTGGGTGAAAGGTTGTTGCCGTGGAAATGCAATACATATTGTTGTTCAACGATACAGTTAAATTTAATGATATATTTGATGAGAGTGCATGTTTTGTAGAAGTAAACCAAATACAGAGGGAGAGGGAGAGGGAGGAGGGAGGAGGAGAGGGAGGGGAGGGGGGGGGAGGAGGGAGAGGGGGAGGGAGAGGGGAGAGAGGGGGAGAGGGGAGGAGAGGGGGAGGGGAGGAGGGAGGGAGGAGAGAATGAATATCCAACATATGAAGCTACTGATTATAAAATAACTGATGAATATGCGCATAATTATATTTGCATAATATGATATATATATATATGTGTGTATATAGAGAGTCCCGATCATATTTTTATCAGGGTGGGGTGGGGGAAAAATGGGCGTATATAAGTCTGTTATCGGAAAACGACCCCACCCTCTGTGTGTCTACAGGGAGAAATTATGTAATCACAGTGGGCGTGGCCTGGTTGCTGTAGCAACAGGCTCCTCATCCGAAAAGAACCTCCAAACACAGCCTCAC
>CM022755.1:800942-818442 GCA_012411365.1 Ameiurus melas | reverse complement strand
TCATCATCATCATCACGATCCATGTGGCTCTTTATTGGCTGCTTTTTTGAGCCAGTGTTACTACGGCTACCGAGGTCACAACGATTGTCGCTCATATCCATGTAGTTGTAGGGCTCGCTTTTCTGGGTGTGGAGGTCGCAGGGGTCACCGGGGGTCATCCCAATTCCAGAGTCGCTCCCCAGAGGAGCAGGAGGAGAACGATCATCCTTGGAGGAGAAGAGAGGAACGCCGGCGCTGAACGGGTTTGAGGAGGAGGAGTTGGAGGAGAGGAGGGAGGTGTAATGGTCACTCCGCTCTGAGGAAGAGTTCAGGAACAGATTAGACACAGAGTCGGAGAAAGAGAGACAGAAAGAGAGAGAGAGAGAGAGAGAGAGAGAGAGAGACAGTCAGACAGTAAGACAGAGAGAGACAGTCAGACAGAAAGACAGAGAGAGAGACAGTCAGACAGAAAGACTGAGAGAGACAGAAAGACAGAGAGAGACAGAAAGACAGAGAGAGACAGTCAGACAGAAAGACAGAGAGAGACAGTCAGACAGAAAGACAGAGTGAGACAGTAAGACAGAAAGAGAGACAGAATGACAGAGAGAGACAGTAAGACAGAAAGGGAGACAGAAAGACAGATAGAGAGACAGTAAGACAGAAAGAGAGACAGTCAGACAGAAAGACAGAGAGAGAGACAGAAAGACAGAAAGAGACAGAAAGACAGAAAGAGACAGTCAGACAGAAAGAGAGAGACAGACAGAAATACAGAGAGAGAGACAGTAAGACAGAAAGAGAGACAGAAAGACAGAAAGAGACAGTCAGACAGAAACACAGAGAGAGACAGTCAGACAGAAAGACAGAGAGAGAGACAGAAAGACAGAAAGAGACAGTCAGACAGAAACACAGAGAGAGACAGTCAGACAGAAAGACAGAGAGAGACAGAAAGACAGAAAGAGACAGTCAGACAGAAAGACAGAGAGAGACAGTCAGACAGAAAGACAGAGAGAGAGACCATAAGACAGAGAGACAGTCAGACAGAAAGACAGAAAGAGAGACAGAAAGACAGAAAGAGACAGTCAGACAGAAAGAGAGAGACAGTCAGACCACTTATAAGTAATAAGTCACTGAAAATTTCATAGCATTTCTCTCACACACACACACTATTTATATATAGTCTTTATATAAGCACTGAGCGGTGAAGGGTAGAGACAGTCCTTCTCTCTGTGTGTGTGTGTGTGTGTGTGTGTCAGAGCAGACACAGGGCTGTGTTTCAGCATGTCCTTGTCCACTTCCCCTAGGTTCCATAATTAGAGATGGGACATGAACAGATTAAAAAACACCAGTCTTATAAAACTAGAAGCTCTGATGAACTGGAGACGCCAATGAAAGCGGAACTGGGTGCACAAACCCCGCCCACTCCCAGCCAGGCCCTGCCCACTTGACAGCGTTTATCCTCTATCCTCGGTGAACTGTTGTGTAACATGCAGCTCTTTAATTCCCACAGTCTGCGAGACAGCGTGGGCCACCCGCTATAAATAGACGCCTATCCTGTGTGTGTGTGTGTGCGCGTGTGTGTGTGTGTGTGTGTGTGTGATGATGATTTCTAAACTAGGGCTATGTTCATTCGGTTCATGTTTATGTATACAGCGCTTTAAACGGTACACTTCGTCACAGCGCAGCGTCACTCACAGATTTAGATCGGAACGCGTCAGAGGTGACGGTGACGAGGAAAAAAAAACCTCCCTGAGAGAACAGGAGGGAGGAACCTCGAGAGGAACCGGACTCAGAAGCGAGGGGGTAGTCTTCTGCCCCCCGATAGTGAGATGATAAACCTCTACCGTATACAGGTGTAGAGTAAACACAGACCCGTGTGTACAGGATGTTCCGTGTGAGCAGATTGTGACTCATCATTGCGAAACTCTGACTCAGAAAAAAACAAAGAAAACGCCCCCTCAACTTGGGACTCTTACTCAGGAACTCGGGTTCTCGCCTCGACTCCGGGTTTATCAGATCAACATGGCGGAAAACACGGCGGAACTTCTTCCCTGTAAATGAGTTCTAATGTGTGTATACACGCATTCAGCTTTAGATCCATCAGCACACACACACACACACACACTCACTTCTTACATCTACAACACTGACTCTACTCTCCACTGTTCCGAGGATATAATTATGAGTTCTGTAGTAAGAGTCCTGGGATGAGCAGCAGGACAGTGTTTATGATTACAGCAGCAGCAGAACCCAGGTGAAGTAACAGACTGAGGACCAGGTGAGACTTGGACACGAACTCTACATCATCGCGCTGTGGAGTGTGTTCGTGTGTGCTTTTTCGTTTCTGGCTGATGTGTCCCTTTAATCGGTCCCTCCAGCGTTTCGTGATATTCGGAGGAGCTGCACTGTTCCGGAATTCCCGCAGGTTTTCCGCAGATTCCGGCCGAGACGCGTCACTTCACGACATCAGCTAAAAGGTCTCGTTTACGAACAAACACCGCCGCGAGAGCGCACGCGGAACCATTTCACGCCATCGCGATTTCGCCAGTTCGAGTAGTTTTCTGTAAAAAAAAAAAAGGCACAAAAAACTGCCGAGTTTGGGCCGCAACAGTCTCGAAAACCGCCAGTGAAATCTTGTACCACAATACTGATCAACTGTGGATGTGAGCGCTGACCACCCGGCGTTTGTTTCATTCCAGATTAAAGATGGCACGGTACCGCGTGCTCTTTCCCTCTACCGATACTGAAACTCTGAGTATCGGCCGATACCGATACCGATACCAGCCCGTACAATAATAAGCATTAAAATGATTTTTTCACTGAAGCGCTTAAAAAAATCACGATAAAAAAAACGCAGAGATAAAAACACAATTTTGAGAATCAGTTATGTTGCAGAAATCCCTCCATTTCCTGTAACGCTTCTATCCTACACAGGGTCGCAAGGACACTGGAGCCTATCCCAGGGGACCTGGGGCACGAGCTGGGGGACACCCTGGATGGGGTGCCAGTCCATCGCAGGGCACAATCACACACACACACACTCATTCACGACGGACAATTCAGAGACGCCGATCACCCGACCACGCGTGTCTTTGGACTGGGGGAGGAAACCGGAGTACACGGAGGTACCCCGACCCTGGAGGTGCGAGGCAACAACGTGTCCCGTAAATACTTACAGCTGCATTAATAAATCTTTTCACAAACCCGATTCCAAACTTTTACATTTGTTCCAGGATCAGGATCAGCAGCAACCGGACGCAGAGAGGGGTCCAGTGAGAGCAGAGGGTC
This sequence comes from Ameiurus melas, assembly GCA_012411365.1. Taxonomy (NCBI): domain Eukaryota; kingdom Metazoa; phylum Chordata; class Actinopteri; order Siluriformes; family Ictaluridae; genus Ameiurus; species Ameiurus melas. Next base: position 815,178 of record CM022755.1, on the reverse strand, counting down.
GGGACACCGAACACACTCTTCATTTAAACACCGAGTCTAACATTTCCAAAATATCAGCACACACCCTCTCATCCACTCATAATGTTCATCTGTACAATATACAACTGAAACAGAGGAGACTGAGTGTCTGCATCAGAGTGATCTCTCTCTCTCTCTCACACACACACACACACACACACACAACCACTTGATGTGTGCGCGAGAGTTAGAAGTTTAGAAGTTCGGCTCTTCCGTCGTTATAAATCAGTCTGTCACGTGGTCATGGGGTTATAACCCGCTATAGACTTTCTGAAACCTTTCCCAAGCGATCATAAAGCGTTAAACTGGGCTCTGTTACCTGAGGATGCAGTTTCCATGGCAACGCCGGTTCCTCCGCGCGCATCATCACCCGGACAGGTCGGTTTAAGCGCCTTCATCTTCTCTTCCTCGCGCATCCGACCGAAACACGGCCCGGGCAGCTCGCGCTCCTCTCCGTACGGTTCTCCGGTCCCGGACATGCTCAGTCACACGCTCACACACACACACACACACGCGGGCGCGCGCGCAGAGCGGATCGGGTCGGAGACAGAGCGAACAGCGTTTAAAAACAAATGTAATAAATCTCACAGATCTTACACAGGTTATTCTTTTATCTGACCGGAAGTGCTCGGGGATTCCACCGCGCTGAACACTGAAGCGTCAACTGAGAGCCTGGATGCGTGTGTTTGGTTCGGAGTGTGACGTCAGTGGGTGCGTGAGGGAGTGTGTGCGCGCGTGTGTGTGTGCGCGCGCGCGCGCTTTACAGCAGGCACTTGTTCGGGAACAGTTGGTTAACTCTTTGCAGTGGAGACTGAACCTGACACCAATAAACACCTTTATTTCAAACATGTGAAAGGTGTGTGTGTGTGTGTGTGTGTGTGTGTGTGTGTGTGTGTGTGAGTTCGGCAGGAGAAATGATCACGTGGTTGCACGTGAAACGCGCGTGTTTTAGGGGAAGGCGGCATCAAAGTTTTTTTTTATTATAAAAAAAATCTCCTCCTCTTCTTCCCCCACAATATATTTTTTAAAAGGGGGGTTTTTTTTTTTTTTTTTGGGAACACGCTTTTACACTTAGATTGAATGTCACAGTTTACACCCGGATTAATAAAAATAAATCGAATTATATATATATATATAAGATGTGAGAAATTCTTAAACTGCAGAGAGTCAGCTAAATAACAGAAGAAGATGAAAATATATTTACATTTGGCCCATTAATGGGGAAATAAAATATTAAAACAGTTCTGTAGTCTACATATTTCAAAAAGAAACCCTGTTCTGTTTGTCTTATTTTCTAACCTTCCATCTTCTACCGCTTATTCCTTCTTCAGGGGCGCGGGGAACCTGGAGTCTATCCCAGGGAGCATGGGGCACGAGGCGGGGTACACACTGGACATCCATCACAGGGCACAATCACACACACACACACACCTCAATACACCCATTCGTACACTACGGACACTTTAGAACCGCCGATTTTCCATTTTTATTTATTTATGTATTACATTTGGCTTATTTTTTCTAATTAAGAAAGAAAGAAAATGGACACAATAAAAAGTAGGGGTAAGGGGAACTTCGCCTCACATCTCCTGGGTAGGGGGTTCGATTCCCACCGTGACCCTGTGTGTGTGTGTGTGTGTGTGTGTGTGTGTGTGTGTGTGTGTGTGTGGAGTTTGCATGTTCTCCCCGTGCTGCGGGGGTTTCCTCCGGGTTCTCCGGTTTCCTCCCCCAGTCCAAACACATGCATGGTAGTCTGATGGGCGTGTCTAAAGTGTCCGTAGTGTATGAATGTGTGTGTGAGTGTGTATGTGATTGTGCCCTGCGATGGACTGGCACCCTGTCCAGGGTGTAACCCCGCCTCGTGCCCGACGCTCCCTGGGATAGACTCCAGGTTCCCCGTGACCCTGAAAAGGATAAGCGGTAGAAGATGGATGGTAAGGGGAACTTTCACGCTGTTGCTGGGTTTTTTTTAATGATTTTTTTAAAATTACATTTAAATAAATTAAATAAATAAATGGATGAAGAGGAAGGTGTAAGGGGAACATTAGATGCAATGATAGAATACAAAAACAAAATAAAACAGGGAGGTGTGGGGTACGCTGTGTGCATAATAAAGAAATAACAGTATAATAGAATAACAGTGGTCAGATATTAGACTTTGCAGCTCGTATTTAAATGAAGTGTTTGAGAAGAACATGTTCACCGGTTATAAAGTGCAGAGGAGGAAACCGGAAACTCCCATCCACATGAATACATCTACTTCATCCTCACACAGTTTTATCTCATATCCCCGTCTCTGTGTCCGTGTGTTCGGCGGAATTGTAAAAGAGTCAATCAATGCGCACGTGCTGTTCATTTGCGATCCGTTTCCGTGAGCGACACGTGCGCTAAATCAAGCGCGAGTCGTCTGGACCAATCACGTGCCGTCGTCGCATCCGGGTATTCATAGTCTTCGGGTGGAAAAATTCAACTTTTTCGGACTTACTCGCCGTAAATTAACTTACTCGCCGTTTCATGTGGAGCATCAAACGGCGATACAAAGCTAAATTACACTTTTAAAAACCCACAATATTATTAATACCGTAAAAGTAAAATGTTTAAAAAAAAAAAAAAAAGGAGTGAAACTAATAAAATGATATCAGCGCCTTCTGCTGGCCGAATGAGAGATTACTATTACAATTCCAATATGATGCCTAATTCCAAAATGGCGCCTTAGCAACCGAGCCGCAGTCGCGCTTAGCAACCGGACGAAGTAAACATTCCACGGAGGTAGAAACTCCGGTGTGGAGCTGAGAAATGCATTTTTAGTCAAACGAGAAGGGAAATCTTTCCATTTTCTGTCGACCATGTCCCTTATTCCGGCGGAAAACCCTGCCTTTGATAAACACCTGCGGCTCGACACTGACCCTGGAGCGGTTAGATCATGACGAACTGCTAATTGACTTGTGTGAAGGAATTTGCATTAATTAGCTTAGCTTAGCTTAGCCCAGCCGAGCTATTCGGCTAGATGTAGTTTCTAATAAATTAGAATAAAGTGTTTGTTTTTGTAAAGGTGCTGTTTAAAGGAAATGACGCAAAGTAAAAAAGTGAGACAGAATGATGAGGAAATTATCAAAGAGCTGGTAAGAGCTTTATAAAAATGTTTATTATGTATTATTAGCATCAATATTATTACTATTAAGTATTATTATTATTATTATTATTATTATTATTTAGTATCGTTATTGGCTATTTATTGTTGTTATTGTTATTATTATTTAGTATTATTTATTGTTATTATTATTATTATTATTATTATTATTATTATTTAGTTTTACTTATTATTATTATTATTATTATTATTATTATTAAAGTTTGTCACCATGAAAGATTATATTATAGGTTTTTATTTATATTTAAGAGCATATAAAATGTGCAAATCTGTAAATATAATAATAATAATAATAATAATAATAATAATGGATGAGCATTTTTAAACAAACTATTAAAATAAAAATAAATCAGTTAATATAAATCAAATAAATACTACTACTAATAATAAATTGATTAGAGTTAGAGATTAGAGAAAGGATCGAGGTCAGATAAAGTGTTCAGAGTTTCCTCGTGTACAGCCCAAATGTGATTTCTTTCTTTTTTCTTTTTCACACTTCTCTGGATGTTATTTCTGTGAGTAACGCTCCTAATGAAGACGATTCTCTCCTCACCCCAGTGTGCGTGTAACGGCTTGTCCTCTGAGAAGATCTGTGAGGACGGGAGTGGGGTAGAGGCTCTCGAGGCGTTCTTCTCGGGGTTTCCCCGCATGGTGGGCCTCTCTCTGTTCCCCCGGCTGGTCACACTCACCATCGTGGGGCAGAACGTCGGCGAAATCCAGGGCCTGGAGGACTGCCCGCTGCTCCGGGAGCTCTGGGTGGCAGAGTGCCAGCTCACTGTGAGTTATTCCCCTGTAGCGCACCCCACTGTAGGAGAATTCCTGCTGAAAGACTCTGTGCTGAAGATGTCGGAAAACCTACATTTACAGCTCCACCTCTGACTGTTACAAAGCGCTGGCACTGGAGACGCCTTCCGTAAACGTTAAACAAACATCTCCACACAGATCAACCATCACAGCTGTTACTATAGAAACGATAACGTAGAGAAACGTGTTACAGAAAACTAAACCGCACCTTCTGACCCAATCACGGTCCAGAATTCAGCAGGGCCGAGTGCACTCGCGCTAACACACTCTTATATACTGCACATGATGTATTTTAGGAGATCTCGGGTCTGCAGGAGTGTGTGCAGCTGCAGAAACTCTTCCTCTACGATAATAAGATCAGTGAGATGAGTGAACTGGAGTCCCTGAGAAACCTGAGCGTCCTCTGGCTCAACAACAACCTCATCGCCGAGATCAAGGTGATCACAGATGCGAGGAGACCTTCTGAGATGGTTTACCTCATTTATTCGATTTAACCTCGCCCCTCTGTGTCACCACCGAACAGGCTGGATGAGAACGATGTCTGCTGGGATTTATGTAAAACACTCTCTGTGTGTGTGTGTGTGTGTGTGTGTGTGGAACAGGGCTTGAGCACACTGCAGAACCTGATGGAACTCAACCTAGCTGATAATCTCATTACAACTATAGGTGAGCGTGTGAATATTAAAATAATAATAATAATAATCATGTTCTGATCAAGTTTTTTGTTTCCTTATATGGTCATCATTTCCTGTCTTTGTTAAGGTTTTTTTCTTTTGTTTGCCTCCTCGTTCTTTCCCCGCACAGAAATAGATATAAACATATTTACCAAACAACACACTGTACGTGTTAAAAATCATGTCTGTGCTGCAGAAGCGTGGACGCTGTAGTAATACGATAGCTGAGACGCCCAGATTTAACATCTCACGCGTAACACTGTGCCCCGCCCACCCGCATCCCCCCATCCCCCACCCCACGCTCCCCGTCCCAGTTTTTAAGTGATAACGATGCTATTAATTAAAAACGAGTCCATCGTGTGTTCTTGTTTTTCAGGGAAAAGTCTGGAGCAAAACAAGAATCTCCAAAGTCTCAATCTGTCAGGAAACAAGATCAGCTCTTTTAAGGTCTGAGATTATGCGCGTTTTCTTTACAGGGGTGTACAAACTTTTGTCGTTATGAAGCCAGAAGGAACAAGTGTCAAGTCTCTGGATTAATGAAGTTAAATATAATAAAACGATATTTTATGGTAAGGTGGTAACATATTAAAGGAATTCGAGATGATCTGAGAGGTGTGTGTGTGTGTGTGTGTGTGTGTGTGTGTGTGTGTGTGTGTGTTAGGAGCTGACCCAGCTGGCGTGTCTGACTGAGCTGAGAGAACTCGGGCTGAACGACCCACAGTCGAGTCCGAATCCCGTGTGTGTGTTGTGTAATTACTTCACACACGTGCTGTACCACATCCCAACGTTACACACACTCGACTCATACAACGTGTCCTCAAAAACCATCAAGGACGCTGCGGAGGTGTGTGTGTGTGTGTGACTCATTATAAACATGATGTGTCATCTATGTAATGGTTTGAAATAATGATGTTTTATTGAAAGTACCTGTGTGTGTGTGTGTGTGTGTGTGTGTGTGTGTGTGTGTGTATGTGTGTGTGTGATAGTCGACGGTGATGAAGAAGAGGATGTACTATCACATGCGTGTGCGCTGTGTTCAGAGACAGCTCGACGAGACCAAACACACACTGCAGCAACAGAAGAAGAAGCTGCAGCAGCTGCCTGCGGACAGAATACACACACTCAGCTACACACTCAAACACGTGAGTGTGCGCCACACACACACACACACACACACACACACACTACAACACATCCATCCACTTCTAACTAATCAAATCTTTCTCCAGCTGGAGTGCGAGTCCAAGGCTGCAGCCAGGAAGTTGGCAGGTTTGCGACAGGAAGTGACATCAGAGGGACCAGGTGATTTCATGACCTCTGACCTTCCCGAATATAATAAGAGCCTGGAGACGAAACTGGAGGCCATCAGGGAACGGATTAAGATCTGGGACCAGAGATTAGACGAGTGAGTGAGTGAGTGAGTGACTGAGTGTGTGAGTGTGTGTGTGTGTGTGTGTGTGTGTGTGTGTGTGAGTGAGTGTGTGAGTGAGTGAGTGAGTGAGTGAGTGTGTGTGTGTGGGATTGTGTGTGAGTGAGTGTGTGAGTGAGTGAGTGAGTGTGTGTGTGTGGGATTGTGTACCAACAAACATGTACCTATTGTCTGTGGAGTGAAGTCTCAGGTGAAGTGTGTGTGTGTGTGTGTTCTCAGGGTGGAGGTACGTTTCCAGCAGGATGTTGCCATGGCATCAGACAGGAAGGACATGTCGATTCTCTTCCTGGTGATGGAACTGGAGACGGTGGGAAACATTCGCTTTGAGGAAGGAACCACCAGCCATGCCTGGTACACACACACACCACCACACACACACACACACACCCCTCCGTGATGATGAAGCTGTGTGAATCCATCTCTCACTGTAGTGTATAATGATTTTGGTGACGTACGCTCGACTCGTCACGTAGTGTCACGTGTAGTGTCTGATGTTTGGTATCAGAGTGTTTTACATGAGTACAGTATCAGACCCTAGTGTAACGTATTCTCCACCCCGAATCCCGAGTCCTGACCGCGACCCACCTGACGCCCGGCGCGGGTTTATTTCCGACGTGTGTGTCTGTCAGGTTTAAGCCGTGCTACGACCTGCTGCTCTCTCGGTTCTGCGTCTGGGACTACAAAGCGTACAACATCGCCGGCGTCAAGATCAACAGAATCGTGCGCGTGCATAACCGCGTCCTGCGTCTGCGCTTCGAGGACAAACTGCGCACCATGCAGGCGAACAACGGGTCCTCGCTTCTCTCACGGTGAGTAACGAGGTCCTGAGTGACGGAGACCAAAATAAAAAACCCCCATAACAAGCCGACGTGGCTTCTGTAGTTAATCTGCCATCGTCATGAAGTATATACGAGTCATTTGTTCATTTACATTTCTTCATCATTAGATCATGTGTAATACGTTCTGAATAACTGCTCGTACGGGCATGTTAATGATATTTGAATGTGAGGTGTATTTACACTAAATGGATATTTGCGAAGAGGCTTTTTTTTTTCTGAATGACAGAAGCGTTTGATCTCATTTCATTTGAATGATTTACATAAGAGTATAAGAATGATCAAATTAGAACCCTGAACTATAAACTAGACGAATTAGGAAACGTTTATTTTACCTGTACGAGTGTGTGTGTGTGTGTGTGTGTGTGTGTGTGTGTGTGTACGTGCGCGCACTTCAGAAACTACAGACGCCATCTGGAGTATCTGTTTTATGTGTTTGATCCTGAGGAAATCCAACGGAACAACCAAATCCTGAACATTCTGGAGAACGGCTTTAAATCAGCTGACCGCTGTAAGGTACTGCGTGGAAATCTCATTCCCCCGTTTACTTCTAGGGTTTCATCTCCGCCACGGTTATACACTCAGCTCTAGAACAAACTCTAGAACCATTTCTAGAACAGTGCTAACCGTCTAACGTGGAGCTCTAGATCAGCACTAGAATCAGAACACCTCCAGATGTTACATCTCTCCAGAATAATCCAGAGTCATTCCCAGAATAATCTCTCCAGAATAATCTCTCCAGAATAATCCAGTATAATCAATCCAGAATAATCTTTCCAGAATAATCCAGTATAATCAATCCAGAATAATCTTTCCAGAATAATCCAGTATAATCAATCCAGAATAATCTCTCCAGAATAATCCGGAACAATCTCCCTCAGATTAACCTCTCCAGATTAACCTCTCCAGAATAATCTCTCCAGAATAAATTCTCTAGTAAAATCTGGAATAATCTCTCTAACAAAATCTGTAATAATATAGAATAGTTCGTATATTATTCTAGAAATCTCTAGAGATTAGGCTGAACTAATGGATCCTAGAATAAATTCTAGAATAATCTCTAGATGATTATCTCTAGGGATAATCAGGATAGTAGTATTGTGTAATTATTAGCATGTTGTTTACTGTGTGTATGTGTGTGTGTGTGTGTCTCCAGGCCATGGGTAGAGACTGTGCTGTGCCTCTTTCTAACAGTGTAAGCGTGTGTGAGGAGCCTCGTATAAGATGTGTTCAGAGAAAAGCCACCAGACGCGGAACCGGAAGCACAGAGAACCCTCTGTCCTTCACACAGGGTCTGGATCTGATTATCTACAACAGTTGTTCTCACGTCTGTGCTTTGTTACCTGCTGTCATTTAGTGTTTCTGTAGTCAGTTATTTATCTAGAGCAGCGGTTCTCCACTTGCATTTATGTGGAACCGTGGTTCTCAGGCTGTGCCGATTCTTTATCCTTTGGCAAGTGGTTCTTATTATCCAGAGCACAAGCCACTGTAACAAAATGCAGGAATCAAGAAATCGCAGGTCCCCTGGCACAACGTTACACCTAGAACACGTGGAGAACGACGGATCTAGAACAGTTCAACGGTCATCTTTATCTAGAGCCACTTCTGTACACAGTTTTTCAATCTACAGTATTAATGTCACTCAGTTTATGATTTATTGCAGATTTGTCTTCCGTTTTAATTTATTTATTCATTTTCATGTGATTCATATTCATGTGATTCATATTCATGTGATTCATATTCATGTGATTCATTTACATGTGATTCATATTCATGTGATTCATATTCATGTGATTCATTTACATGTGATTCATATTCATGTGATTCATATTCATGTGATTCATATTCATGTGATTCATTTACACGTGATTCATTTACACGTGAATCATATTCATGTGATTCATTTACATGTGATTCATTTACACGTGATTCATATTCATGTGATTCATATTCATGTGATTCATTTACATGTGATTCATATTCATGTGATTCATTTACATGTGATTCATTTACATGTGATTCATATTCATGTGATTCATTTACATGTGATTCATTTACATGTGATTCATTTACACGTGATTCATATTCATGTGATTCATATTCATGTGATTCATTTACATGTGATTCATATTCATGTGATTCATTTACCTTTTCTCTCCTCCTGTCCCTTTCCCAAATATTTCATTGAGAAGGAAAAAAAAGAAGGAAAAAAATGAAAAGTACCGGACCTGTATCTGGAATGGAAGTGAAGATGACGTTGCACTGTTTATTAGAGATGGATGAAGAGTTACTCTGTTGGAACACAGTGCTGTGGAACATTTCTAATTGGATGTGTGTGTGTGTGTGTGTGTGTGTGTGTGTATCAGGTCAGCTGATCATCTCTAAAGCATTCCTGGGTCACAGTGTTCCGCTGAGAGCCGAAGTGCCGGTGGACGCAAAGTTTTATCCCAAAGCTCACTCAGTGTACTGCAAAGCAAGCGCTAAGCAACACACCGCCAAGCAGGGCAACACAGGTGTGTGTGTGTGTGTGTGTGTGTGTGTGTGTGTCTGAGAGAGAGAGAGAGATATCGTGTGTATAGCTGTGTGAGAAACTCTTGTATGTTCTATCTGATTGAGTTTTTGATAAGTGAATTAAATATTAATAGTGTTTAATTTAAAACTGTTTAATTCTAAAGGTTTTTGTCATGTGTTAAAGTGTGTGTGTGTGTGTGTGTGTGTGTGTGTGTTTGAGGAGCAGTGTGTTCCTCTGAGATACAGGGATGCTGTGACTGCAATCAGAGACAGTCTCTGTGGTACGTGTTCGACCGCGAGCTGGTTCTGCCCGAGTATCTCATCGATTTTGAGTACATCACACAGGTGATGCACTCACACACACACACACACACACGCACACACACACACACACACACGCACACATGCAAGTTCTCTGAAGTAACGGAGTAATTAAGGTCATTAGCATGGTGAAGTATGGAGTATCACATGTCTAATAAAACCTCATTAAAAAGCATTAACTCCATGTTTAGGAGAGATCCCAGTTCTCCTGCGCGTGCACCCCAGGTCCTCCCAAAGCCCCTGTTGTCCCTGATGGAGTCACACCGGTGTCGAACGATGAGCAGACCTTGGACCAGCAGGTTTTGGCTCTCGAGCCTGTCCCGAAGCCACGACCCAAGCTGTGGAGCCTGGACGAGAGAAGCATCCTGACAGCGGCTCAAGCAAACGTCCTCAGCCAGATCACCGTGAGGGTCAAAGCACTGAAACACACTCCACGTTCGACACGCCCACGTTCCCCACGTTCCACACGCCCACGTTCCACACTCCATGTTCCACACGTTCCACGTTCCACATGTTCCACACTCCATGTTCCACACGTTTCACATGTTCCACACGCTCATGTTCCACACGTTCCACACTCCATGTTCCACACGTTCCACACGTTCCACACTCCATGTTCCACACGTTCCACACGTTCCACACTCCATGTTCCACACGTTCCACATGTTCCACACGCTCATGTTCCACACGTTCCACACTCCATGTTCCACACGTTCCACACTCCATGTTCCACACGTTCCACATGTTCCACACTCCATGTTCCACACGTTCCACATGTTCCACACTCCATGTTCCACACGTTCCACATGTTCCACACGCTCATGTTCCACACGTTCCACATGTTCCACACGTTCCACATGTTCCACACGCTCATGTTCCACACGTTCCACACTCCATGTTCCACACGTTCCACATGTTCCACACTCCATGTTCCACACGTTCCACATGTTCCACACTCCATGTTCCACACGTTCCACATGTTCCACACGCTCATGTTCCACACGTTCCACACTCCATGTTCCACACGTTCCACATGTTCCACACTCCATGTTCCACACACTCACATTCCACACACTTACATTCCAAACGTTCCACACGCTCAGGTTCCACACGCCCATGTTCCACACTCCACGTTCCAAACGTTCCACACGCTCGGGTTCCACACGCCCATGTTGCACACTCCATGTTCCAAACGTTCCACACGCTCGGGTTCCACACGCCCATGTTGCACACCACGTTCCACACTCCATGATCAATAAGATCAATAATATTGACCACGACAAAGGATTTAAGGGGAAAATCAAGGTAGATGGTTATGAATTTTAAAACAATGCCATAAGGTACTCTATAAACCATATAAACGTCAAATAATCCTAACAAAGCTCTAGAATGTGTGTGTGTGTGTGTGTGTGTGTGTGTGTGTGTGTATATATTATATGAAACTGCCATTTTGTTTCATCTTCCACATAATACATTTGTTATTTAATTTTATTCCAAACTTTCCAGGTATTCTACCAACACCAGACCAAGGTGAGCAGGTACTGTGTGAGATTGGATGATCACTGTGTGTGTGATGTGTGTTAGGTGCTGAATCTTCACGGGAACAGTCTGCGCAGGCTGAAGGAGATTTCTCGCCTCACGGCGCTGCGGCAGCTGACCGTCAGCTTCAACGCTCTCACACACCTGGACGACATTTCACACCTGGTGAGATCTTCACCTGGTCCTACAAGTGACCTGAGTGCCCATGATGTACTCGCGTGTTCCAACAGTATTAATGTACAGCATTATTCTGTGGCTGAGTGTGTGTGTGTGTGTGTGTGTGTGTGTGTGTGTGTGTGTGTGGTGTTTCCATCCCATCAGCCCAATCTGGAGTGTGTGGACGCCAGTTTTAACCAGATCGTGACTCTGGAAGGTGTTCGAGGACTCCCCCGTCTCAGAGAGCTGGACCTGCGCTGGAACCGGCTGAGCCGAGTCCAAGAGGAGACGAGTGTCCTGTGGAAACACACCCCATCCCTGCAGCACCTCGATACCAGACACAACCCCTGGAGTCAGGTGAACAGGAGTCAGGGTGTGTGTGTGTGTGTGTGTGTGTGTGTGTAGGTGATAGTAATTTTGACAATGGTATGTATATAATTCACTGTATGTGTGTGTGTGTGTGTGTGTGTGTGTGTGTGTGTGTGTGTGTGTCAGGGAGAGTCAGTGCTGATGGAGGTGTTGGGCCGGTTGAAGACTCTCACACACTTGGATGGAGTGTTAGTGACCGAGGAGGAGATGGCAACTGCTACACACGTGAACTCCACCTCAAAGATCGATCTGGTCTGTGTGTGTGTGTGTGTGTGTGTGTGTACACAACAATATGTTCCAATCCCACCTGTAATAATTTTTTGTGTGTTTTGTGTATATATATATGTGTGTGTGTGTGTGTGTGTGTGTGTAGACGTTGCTGCTCTCTCACTCCCGTACCGACGCCGATTGTCCGCGCTCCCTGAGTCTCCTCACTGCGGCCCAGCTCATCACACACCTCAAACCATCGCCATGGAAACACACCACGGACCTCGAACCTGGGTGGAGTGCCAAGGTACTCAAACACACACACACACACACATACACACACCACTATTTCAGTTCAGTCTATGAGAGTTAAGATTGTGTAAGTTTATGGTGTGTGTGTGTGTGTGTGTGTGTGTGTAGATCACAGCGGTGAATCTGGACGGTCAGCGTCTGTCCCACATCAGTAATCTGGAGCAGCTGGTGAATCTGCGCTGGGCCTCGTTTAATAACAACCAGCTCACACACATCCAGGGGTTGCAGCACTGCCCCCTACTGGAGGAGCTGTCACTGAACCACAACTCCATCTCTACACTGGAGGGTACACACACACACACACACATACACACACACACACAGATCCTTGTCTTCTCGCTTCTTTCTCCATCTGTTTCTCTCTCTCACTCCGTCTTTCTCACCAAGCTCTCCATTTAAACACTTCTGAAGTGCGTGTGTGTGTGCGTGTGTGTGTGCGTGTGTGTGTGCGTGTGTGTTGTGCAGGTGTGTGTAAGCTCCAGCGTCTGACGAGACTCAGCATTAACAGTAATCAGCTGCAGAGTTTGGACGCCTCTGTGTTGGACTGCCTGATCAATCTCCACTTCCTGTCCGCTGAGGACAACTGCATTTCCTCCCTGCAGGGGGTTCAAAGGTCACGCTTCCTGTTTGAGCTTTATGTCGGCAAGAACAACATCAGCACCTCACGAGACATCTATCACCTGAAGGTTGAACACACACACACAAAAACACACACACACAAAAACACAAATACTTGATGATGATTTCTGTGTTGATGATGACACCGATGACTGTGTTGTTGATGATGAAGATGACCATGACAATGAGTGTTGTTGAGCATGATGATGATGATGAGGATGATGATGATGAGGAGGACAATGATGATGATGATGATGATGAGGATGATGATGATGATGATGATGATTATGATCATTATGATGACAGTTATGATGATGATGATGATGATTATGATGAGGACAGTGATGATGATTATGATGATGATTATGAGGACAGTGATGATGATGATGATGATGATGATGAGGACAGTGATGATGATGATGATGATGATGATGATTATGATGAGGACAGTGATGATGATGATGATGATGATGATGATGAGGACCGTGATGATGATGATGATCATTATGATGACAGTGATGATGATGATGATGAGGACAGTGATGATGATGATGATGATGATGATGATGATGATGAGGAGGAGGAGTGATGATGATGATGATGATGATTATGATGAGGACAGTGATGATGATGATGATGATGATTATGATGAGGACAGTGATGATGATGATGAGGATGATGATTATGATGAGGACAGTGATGATGATGATGATTATGATGAGGACAGTGATGATGATGATGATGATGATTATGATGAGGACAGTGATGATGATGATGATGATAGTGATGATGAGGACAGTGATGATGATGATGATGATGATTATGATGAGGACAGTGATGATGATGATGATGATGATGATGATGATGAGGACAGTGATGATGATGATGATGAGGATTATGATGAGGACAGTGATGATGATGATGATGATGAGGACAGTGATGATGATGATGATGATGATGATGAGGAGGACAGTGATGATGATGATGATGATGATGAGGGACAGTGATATATGATGATGATGATGATGAGGACAGTGATGATGATGATGATTGATAGAGGAGGACAGTGATGATGATGAATTGATGATGATTATGATGAGGACAGTGATGATGATGATGATGATGATGAGGACAGTGATGATGATGATGATGATGATGATGATGATGATGATGATGAGGAGGACAGTGATGATGATGATGATGAGGAGGAGGAGGACAGTGATGATGATGATGATTATGATGAGGACAGTGATGATGATGATGATGATGATTATGATGAGGACAGTGATGA
>CM022755.1:763442-783442 GCA_012411365.1 Ameiurus melas | reverse complement strand
AGGGAGCGAGAGTGCGTGCTAGCTGATAAACATCAGTGAGGTGTACTGAAGAAGGGCACCTTGAAGCATGAACCCCCCCCCCCACACACACACACACACACATATTACCCTGTCATCACATACTGACACAAGTGGAAAACTCCACAGTATGTAGAAGACACACACACCATATATAGACACACGTGCACACACACACCACAACACACCACCGTGCAGCAGTCCTACATCAGCTCTGTGTGTGTGTGTGTGTGTGTATGTGTGTGTGTGTGTGTGTAATACTGGAATTTTTTAAATGGCAGGTAAGTCTGTCTGTGAAGTTGACTCCTGACCAATCAGTGATGTTCTCTAGAGAAGGCCCCGCCCCCTAACAGTTCCTTGTACCACTGAAAGTATTAACTGTGAGGCAGGAAGTAAACTCCGCTCTGCTTCCAGACATTTTTTGCAAGGTGTGGGATTCTCACACACACACAACACACACACACACACACACACACACACACACACACACACACAGATAAAATCTGACCATGCAAATCCTTAGGATGCCTGAAGGTCAACTAATTTAAATTCTCTGAGACGTTCATGCATAAACACACACACACACACACACACACACATCCACAAATAGCTTAACTGTACAATCTTCATTTCACAGACACACACACACACACACACACACACACACTCTGCAGATGCACACAGGTGTACAAATGAACCCTCACCTGTTTCTGCAGATCAAACAAAGATGCTTGACTTAAAAAAATACAGATGCACAAACAAGCATTTGTGTGTGTGTGTGTGTGTGTGTGTGTGTGTGTGTGTGTGTGTGTGTGTGTGTGTACAAACCTCACAATGAGCTGAAGATTTGCGGTCAACAATTGCATTGAATAGACACAACACACATGACTGCATTAAGAGTGTGTGTGTGTGTGTGTGTGTGTGTGTGTGTGTGTGGCAGAACCGGCAGAACAAGTCTGTAGTGAGACCCTACCCCTGTGTGTGTGTGTGTGTGTGTGATAAAGATGTAATAAGTTAGCGTGTATGATTTTAGATTGTAAAACAGGAACAGCTCAGCTGTAAATTATTAACATCGTCATTACGCTTCTACCTTTGAAAAGATTCCCACTAAAAACCTTCAGATTCTAGAACATTCCACCTTCAGGTTCTAGCACGAGCTCGCCATGGCGATCAGGTAACCTGCAGTGTAGAGATACTGGAACCTTTTTTCGCATTACGATTCCAGAAAAGTCGAACGTTTTAGATCTTCCGTTTTCAGGTTCCTAGCAGTCACAGCTCCTTCTTCAGAACTTCAGGTCTGAAGATCTTTCGGTAAGGATCAAACCTCAGGAAATTTCTCAAATAAATGTCTAAACGCCTCCTACTCGCTTCCTGCTAATGGAGCGTTCCAACCTCAGAGATCGTTTTAACTGAAGTCTAACTGACCATCTTACGCTCGTCCTCGAGTCATGTTCTACAGAAGAACCCCAACATCTCCTCGAAGGTTAAAGAACTAGAATTAAAGCAAATAGTCCCGACCTGAAAACCAGCCAATGTTACGAGACTGTAGTTTTGTGGAGATTCTCACCGTTAGAAGCAGCGCTCGGAGAGCTTTGAACTTCACCACGGCTCTAATCCAGGTTTAGACACGATACTAAACTACAGTGGATACTGAAGAGGGATCAGACTTCATCAACAGGAGAAAATGAAACATATCAGAATTATGGACGATCGCAACTTTCGCAACAATCTAGCGTCGTGAATGTTAAAGACGTGACGATTGGTACGGAAGGAACTACACTTGAAGGTTCTATAGCTTCTATACGTGAAGCTTCAGCGTCCTCACGCTCCTCGACGGTTGCTCGGATTGATGCTACGTCCTTCAGCAGAAGAACAGTACACACATAGTGACTTATCTTCTTCTCCGTCCAGCATCTCTGCACACATGCCGTGTGTGTGTGTGTGTGTGTGTGTGTGTGTGTGTGTGTGTGTGGTGTATACACTCACCATCAGTATGCCTGTAGAGAAGATGGTGGCAGGTTTGACGTTTTGTTTTTGTTTCTCGATCTGACTCCCCAGCTGAGCCGCTCGCTCTTTATGCTGAGCCAAGAGGAGGGAAGCGGGCAAATGGGAGCTCTCCTACACACACACACACACACACACACACACACACGCAGAATTACAATTAATAATGAAGCATAAATGGACATGCGATCTAGTCATACATCACATCACATCACATCTCTGTAGATCACATCCTCAGTCGTTTCTCCATAAATACGAACCTGAATGTATGTGTGAAGCTCAGACATCAACAAAACGGTGCATCATCGTCTATAATCACACATTACCGCCTTCACGTACGGAGAGGCGGGGCATAAGGGGGCGTGGCCTCAGGAGATGACAGTCAGTCCCATTGCGTGTTAAACCACATCAGTGAGTGTCTGACATCACTGCAGAAGTGGGCATGGTTTGAGGCAGAAACACGCATGTGTGTGTGTCTGTGTGTGTGTGAGAGTGTGTGTGAGAGTGTGTGTGTGTGTGTATGTGTGTGTGTGTATGTGTGTGTGTGTACCAGCTCATCGAGCAGGGCCTGTTTATTTTTCCTCTTGGTGTGTAAGTGCCTCTGTTCCTCCTGCAGGTTCTCCAGTCTCTTCATCTCCAGATCCTGTTGCTCCATTAGCAAGATCTCCTCCAGCTCCTCCTGTTCCCTCGTCTGGGGTGAAAAAGAGCACGTTCTAATCACACGAAATCTGAAGGTCGGGAGTCTTACACGCACACACGCACACACACGCACACACACACACACACACACACACACACACCAGTTTGGCCTTGTTTTTCTGGATGACGTCTCTGTTGTCTCTCTGGTACTGCTCCATCATCTGCTTGGTGTTCTCCATGTCCAGGTTATTGGTCAGGTTAAACACTGGACACACATGATGAGGTATACACTACATCACTACTCTACACACCCACCGTCACCCATAACCCACATAATGACATCATAACCCACGTAATGACATCATAACCCACAGAATGACATCATAACTCATAATTTCATCAAACACAGGGCTGAATGAAATGATCTCATCCTCTCACCGATTTCCTCCACCTGCTCCAGATAGTCGTTATACTCGCTCAGGCTGGGGAAGTCCAGGTCACGCTTGTTATATCTGTGTGTGTGTGTGTGTGTGTGAGAGAGAGAGAGAGAGAGAAATGTTACGTTTTCACAAAATTCCCCCACGTGTCAGTTTGTCATTCTAAATAAATCGGATCAATTTTTATCCGTTTATAAGTGCATTTAATGTCCAAGAAACAAGTTCTCACTTACGTTATAGCAGCTACAACCACTCGTTCCCTCACCGCTCTCTCGTTACTTTCTCTCTACTCTCTCTCTACTCTTTACTCTCTCTCTACTCTCTCTCTTTCTCTACTCTTTACTCTCACTCTACTCTCTCTCTCTACTCGTTACTCTCTCTCTCTACTCTCTCTCTACTCGTTACTCTCTCTCTCTACTCTCTCTCTACTCGTTACTCTCTCTCTCTCTCTACTCTTTACTCTCACTCTACTCTCTCTCTCTCTCTCTCTCTACTCTTTACTCTCACTCTACTCTCTCTCTACTCGTTACTCTCTCTCTCTACTCTCTCTCTACTGTTACTCTCTCTCTACTTAAACTTACTCTCTCTCTCTCTCTCTCTATCTCTCTCTCTACTCTCTCTCTACTCTCTCTCTACTCTCTCTCTCCTCGTTACTCTCTCTCTTTCTCTACTCTTTACTCTCACTCTCTCTCCTCTCTCTCTCCTCTCTCTCTTCTTCTCTCTCTTCTCTCTCTCCGCTCTCGTTACTCTCTCTCTTTCTCTACTCTTTACTCTCACTCTACTCTCTCTCTACTCTCTCTCTCTACTCTCTCTCTACTCTCTCTACTCGTTACTCTCTCTCTTTCTCTACTCTTTACTCTCACTCTACTCTCTCTCTACTCTCTCTCTCTACTCTCTCTACTCGTTACTCTCTCTCTTTCTCTACTCTTTACTCTCACTCTATACTCTCTACTCTCTCTCTCTACGATTACTCTCTCTCTCTACTCTCTCTCTATCTCTCTCTCTACTCGTTACTCTCTCTCTCTCTCTCTCTCTCTACTTGCGTTACTCTCTCTCTCTCTCTACTCTTTACTCTCTCTCTACTCTCTCTCTCTACTCGTTACTCTCTCTCTCTACTCTTTACTCTCACTCTCCTCTCTCTCTCTCTTCTCGTTACTCTCTCTCTCTACTCGTTACTCTCTCTCTCTCTACTCTTTACTCTCACTCTACTCTCTCTCTCTCTACTCGTTACTCTCTCTTTCTCTACTCTTTACAATCACTCTACTCTCTCTCTCTACTCGTTACTCTCTCTCTTTCTCTACTCTTTACTCTCACTCTACTCTACTCTCTCTCTACTCTCTCTCTCTACTCTCTCTCTCCTCTCTCTCTCCTCGTTACTCTCTCTCTCTCTCTACTCGTTACTCTCTCTCTTTCTCTACTCTTTACTCTCACTCTACTCTCTCTCCTCTCTCTCTCTACTCTCTTTCTCTCTACTCTCTCTCTACTCGTTACTCTCTCTCTCTCTACTCTTTACCCTCACTCTACTCGTTACTCTCTCTCTCTCTCTACTCTTTACTCTCACTCTACTCTCTCTCTCCTATCGTTACTCTCTCTCTCTCTCTCTCTCCTCGTTACTCCTCTCTCTCTCTCTACTCTTCTCTACTCCTACACTCTCTCTCTCTCTCTCTCCTACTCTTTGCTCTCACTCTACTCTCTCTCTCTACTGCGTTACTCTCTCTCTCTCTCTACTAGATTTTCTCTCTCTCTCTACTCTTTACTCTCACTCTACTCTTTCTCTCTACTCTCTCTCTACTCTCTCTCTACTCGTTACTCTCTCTCTCTCTCTACTCGTTACTCTCTCTCTTTCTCTACTCTTTACTCTCACTCTACTCTCTCTCTCTCTACTCGTTACTCACTCTCTCTACTCTCTCTCTACTCTCTCTCTCTCACTCTCTCTCTCTCTCTCTCTCTCTCTCTCTACTCTCTCTCGTTACTCTCTCTCTCTCTATCTTTACCCTCCACTACTCGTTACTCTCTCTCTTCTCTTTACTCTCACTCTACTCTCTCTCTCTCTAGTTACTCTCTCTCTCTACTCTCTCTCTACTCGGTACTCTCTCTCTCTACTCTTTTACTCTCACTCTCTCTCTCTCTCATCATCTCTCTCTCTCTCTACTCGTTACTCTCTCTCTCTCTCTCTCTCCTCGTTACTCTCTCTCTCTCTCTCTCTCTCACTCTACTCTCTCTCTCTACTCGTTGCTCTCTCTCTCTCTCGTTACTCTCTCTGCTCTTTACTCTCCTCTACTCTCTCTCTCTTTCGTTACTCTCTCTCTGTACTCTCTCTCTGCTTTACTCTCTCTCTCTCTCTCTCTACTCGTTACTCTCTCTCTCTCTTTACTCTCTTACTCTTCTCTCTCTCACCTCGTTACTCTCTCTCTACTCGGTGCTCTCTCTCTCTCTACTCTTTTCTACTCTCTCTCTCTACTCGTTACTCTCTCTCACTCGTTACTCTCTCTCTCTCTCTTACTCTCCTCTACTCTCTCTCTACTCGTTACTCTCTCTCTCTCTCTCTAGTCACTCTCTCTCTCTTCTACTCTCTCTCACTCTCTCTCTCTACTTTTCTCCTCTACTCTCTCTCTCTATCTCTCTCTTTCTCTACTCTTTACTCTCACTCTACTCTCACTCTACTCTCTCTCTACTCTCTCTCTCTACTTTCTCTCTACTCTCTCTCTCTCTTTCTCTACTCTTTACTCTCACTCTACTCTCTCTCTATGGTTACTCTCTCTCTCTGGGTTACTCTCTCTCTCTACTCTTTACTCTCACTCTACTCTCTCTCTCTACTCGTTACTCTCTCTCTCTACTCGTTACTCTCTCTCTCTACTCTCTCTCTACTCGTTACTCTCTCTCTCTCTCTACTCTTTACTCTCACTCTACTCTCTCTCTCTACTCGTTACTCTCTCTCTCTACTCGTTACTCTCTCTCTCTCTCTACTCTTTACTCTCACTCTACTCTCTCTCTCTACTCGTTACTCTCTCTCTCTACTCGTTACTCTCTCTCTCTCTCTCTACTCTTTACTCTCACTCTACTCTCTCTCTCTACTCGTTACTCTCTCTCTTTCTCTACTCTTTACAATCACTCTACTCTCTCTCTCTACTCTCTCTCTACTCTCTCTCTCTACTTTCTCTCTACTCTCTCTCTCTACTCTCTCTCTTTCTCTACTCTTTACTCTCCCTCTACTCTCTCTCTACTCTCTCTACTTTCTCTCTACTCTCTCTCTCTTTCTCTACTCTTTACTCTCACTCTACTCTCTCTCTCTACTCTCTCTACTCTTTACTCTCTCTCTACTCTCTCTCTCTACTCGTTACTCTCTCACTCTACTCTCACTCCTCTCTCTCTTTACTCTCTACTCTCTCTCTCGTTCTCTACTCTTTACTCTGACTCTACTCTCTCTCTCTTTACTCGTTACTCTCTCTCTCTACTCTCTCTCTCTACTCTCTTTACTATCTCTCTTTCTCTACTCTTTACTCTCTCACTCCTCTCTCTCTCTTTACTCTCTCTCTTTCTCTACTCTTTACTCTCTACTCTCTCTTTACTCTCTCTCTCTCTTTAGTCTCTACTCTCTCTCTCGTTCTCTACTCTTTACTCTCACTCTACTCTCTCTCTCTCTCTACTCGTTACTCTCTCTCTCTACTCTCTCTCTTTCTCTACTCTTTACTCTCTCTCTCTTTACTCTACTCTTTACTCTCACTCTACTCTCTCTCTCTACTCGTTACTCTCTCTCTCTACTTTTTACTCTCTCACTCCTCTCTCTCTCTTTCTCTACATTTTACTCTCTCTACTCTCTTTACTCTCTCTTTCTCTATTCTTTATTCTCTACTCTCTCTCTCTCGTTCTGTACTCTTTACTCTCTCTCTACTCTCTCTCTCTCTCTACTCTCTCTACTCTCTTTACTCTCTTTACTCTCTTTACTCTCTACTCTCTTTACTATCTCTCTTTCTCTACTCTTTACTCTCTACTCTCTCTCTACTCTCTCTCTCTTTATTATACTCTCTCTCTCACACACACTCACACTCACATTTTGAGCACTTTCTTTCGGATCTCCACCTCTTTATCCACAGCAGGATCTTCGAAGAGCTGCAGGCGGAAGTTACTCTTCCTGAGCGGAGTGTCGCACTGAACACAGTTACCTGAACCTCGCACAAACAACATCTCCACACAGTTCTCACAACTACACACAGACACACACAGACACACACACACACGGGTTGTTTAACATACAGTGCATCAGACAGTAAATGTAACATACGTCATGTATAAAATAAATATTACTTTGGAATTTCTTCCACTTCTGTGTGTGTGTGTGTGTGTGTGTGTGTGTGTCAGGATGATGCATTGAGAGGTTACTGTGGTCTTACTCAGCAAATACAACTCACTCCATCAAACTTTGTCTCTTTCTGTCACACTCACACACACACACACACACACACACACACACACACGTTTACAGAGATTGTAGTGTATATTTAACAGGTTTTCTGGACTTTAAAGACCAATGCAGTGTGTGTAGTGAGATGTGAGGGACATTTATTTAATTATTTACTCTGCAAGATTGTGTGTGTGTGTGGAGAAAGAGAGCGAGAGCTGGCTCGTATCCACACACACGTCAACACACAGTAATAACAAATGTCCCGTGTGTGTGTGTGTGTGTGTGTGTGTGTGTGTGTGTGTGCGCGTGCGTGTGTCTCAGTCAGCACACCTGAACACTCCTCTCATTCAGCAGAAAAAACACTCCGTCCTCTCTCAGGACAAAGAGGACGAGGAGGACGCAGGGGACAAAACTGTCTGCGTCCTGAATCAGACCTCACCCCTCACCCCCTACCCCCCCCTCATACCTTCACCCCTCACCCCCTACGCGCCCTCACCCCCTACCCCCCTCACACCTTCACCCCTCACCCCTACCCCCCTCACACCTTCACCCCCCTCACCCCCCCCCCACCCCCCTCACCCTGTCACCCCTCACCCCTACCCCCTCACACCTTCACCCCTCACCCCCTCACCCCCTCACCCCCTACCCCCTCACACCTTCATCCCTCCTTCACCCCCTACACCTTCACCCCTCACCCCCTACCCCCCCTCATACCTTCACCCCTCACCCCCTACCAGCCCTCACCCCCTACCCCCCTCACACCTTCACCCCTCTACCCCTACACCTTCACCCCCTCACCTCTCACCCCCCACCCCCTCACACCTTCACCCTCCTTCACCCCCTCACACCCTTCCCCCTCACCCCCTACCCCCTCCACTTTCACCCCTCACACTTCCCCCCTACCCCTTACCCCCTCACCCCTCCTCCATCTTTCACCCCTCCACCCCCTCATACCTTCACCCCTCACCCCCTACCCCCCCTCACACCTTCACCCCTCACCCTCCCCCCTCACCCTCACCCCCTACCCCACCCCCTCACACCTTCACCCCTCACCCCCTCACCTCTCCCCTACCCCCTCACTCCCCTCACCCCTACCCCTCAACCTTTCACCCCTCACCCCCTACCCCCTCATACCTTCACCCCTCACCCCTACGCCCTCCCGCCCTCACCCTACCCCCCTCACACCTTCTCCCCTCACCCCTCACCCCCCACCCCACCCCCCTCACACCTTCACCCCTCACCCCTACCCCCTCACCCCCCTACCCCCTACATTCACCCCTCACCCCCCCCCCCTCACACCTTCACCCCTCACCCCTACCTCTCCCCCCTCACACCTTCACCCCTCACCCCCTACCCCCTCCCCCTCACCCCCTACCCCCTCACACCTTCACCCCTCACCCCTACCCCCCTCACCCCCTCACCCTACACCTTGGAAGATACGGTGAGGCCCAAGGTTTAAAACACTACACTGTCTCATCTGAAAGTACTGGAACAGCAAGGCCAGTTCTCTCTATTAAACCAGAATTTCAGCTTCCATTCCCTGATATTTACATCTAGACGTGTTCAACATCTGAGAACATGGCAGCTTTTGGTGGCCGACCACCCAATCTTTAGTGGAGCAAAAGTATAGGAACAGAGTGTTACAACACTAGTAAAGAACACGTAATATTTTGCTGCATATCTCTCGCTTGCAGTAACCGCGTCACTCCTGCGACTCGCTGACACCAAACTGCTGGTTTCTTCTTCTGTGAAGCTTCTCCAGGTTTCTACTGCAGCTTCTTTCAGTAGTTGTTTGTTTCGTGGGGTTTCTCCCTCCAGTCTCCTCTTCAGGAGGTGAGATGGTGATCAGTCTGGTGAAGGTCTGGTGATGAACTTGTCCAGTCTAAAACCTTCCACTTTCCCCCCTGATGAAGTCCTGTTTCGAGGTGGACGTGTGTTTTGGATCGTTGTCTTGCTGCATGATGAAGTTCCTCCTGATTCATTTCTAACCCTAACCCTAACCCTAACCCTCACAATGATTCGGTCATCAGCATGTTGTTGTTGTTTTCCTTGACCGACCTGTTCGGTGTCTCTTCCTCACTCCACCAGTGGTTTCATTCTTTTTCAGGACATTCCAAGTTGTTGTATTGGCCATACCCAGTGTTTGTACAGTCGGCTCTTTTCTCAACTTCAAAACGGTTCGCTTGTCTCCCATGGACAGCTCCCTGATCTTCATGTTGGTTTATCCTTTTTAACGACGAATGCAGGCGAAACCCAGAGCTCAAGCCAAGACTAGACATTCAGCGCTATATCTCTTGTTTAAACAATCAGTTTAACAGGGCACAGGCGGGCAACAGGACACACGCATCCGTCGCACGATTCGATCGTTTTGATCACTAGAAAAACAGATCGTAGGTGTAAATATGAGGAAACAAAAATGTCTCGTATTCATCGTCGATCTCAAACCCCAACGTCTCCAGTGTACAGCGCAAACAAAAGAACTGACCGTCCTGTTCCAATCATTTCAGAGGTTATGGTATGTGTTGTGTGTGTGTGTGTGTGTGTGTGTGTGTGTGTGTGTGTGTGCACGTGTACGGAGATCCTCCCACAGTCAGCACTCCTGCACGCTCGTCTCATTCAGCAGAACACACTCTTCTCCTCTCAAACGACAAGGACGCAAAGGACAAAACATCCTGAATCACATCACACCTTTACACCTGTCCTAATTATGCCCACGTTTGAAAACGAGCGTTCGTCTCAGAGGAAGGAAATCCTATTAAATAGAAATAAAACCCTGAACCGGTCACTCGAGCTGAAGAAATAATCTTCTCAAGTGTCCGAAATACATTCAGCATTCGGATGAATAAATAAATCACAATCCCTGGATATTTTTAATCACCATCACCTCCACACAGCTCTCTCTCGACGACAGGGGTACAATTAATCACTGTAGTCCATCTGTAGGTCTGCACAAAAATATTGGCACCCCTCTGCCCTGTCCACCACTGAGCAGATGATATTATTATTATTATTATTATTATTATTACGACACTGCTGCAGGGGTCTGTGTGTGTGTGTGTGTGTGTGTGTGTGTGTGTGTTGTGTGTGTGTGTGTATAAATATATGTTAATATAGGAATGATCAGGATCTAACTTGTTCCACGGCACACTGCATTATTGATCTGTTTGTGAACAAGGCAATGAGAGGTATACTCACAGTGTGTGTCCGCACACATTCACCATCAGCTTTAAAGACGGGTTTCTGTATTTTGTCGTCTTGCATCTCGGACAGCCCTGATCGTCCATTCTGATCTAGAACTGATTTCTACACTAGAGAACGATTAAGTGTAAGCCCGTGTCACTGTCGCTCACACGCGGGACAAATCCCCAATCACCCAGTGTACGCTTCATAGAGTGCACTAAGCAGGCTATGTTGCTTTCCACGCGGTGGAGTGCGCCTAGGCAGGGACGAGCGAGCAGATAGGGACGGGCTCCGTGCCGCGGTGTTACACAAAATGTCTTCCGGACGGAAAGCATCTCTTCAACCGCTCTAAAGTTCCTCCCAAAACGTTTACTCCTCGGAAATGTCCCTCTTGTTCGAGTTTTAACTCGTTTATTCGTCTTTATTCCGTTGTTCAGTGTCACTGTTCCGCAGTTAGATGAAAAAGCTGCATTTCATGTGTTTTTGTTCCACATTATGACGGAACTAAACTTGTGTTCTGGTGTCACACACAAAAGTGTCCCTTCAGTGTAAACACAACTAATTAAGTGTAAACAAAATGAACACCTGTCCTGCTTTAAGTGTTAGTCTATGTTACTATTATATTATTAAAGTGTTAGTCTATTTAAGTGTTAGTCTAGGTTACTATAATATTATTAAAGTGTTAGTCTAGGTTACTATTATATTATTAAAGTGTTAGTCTAAGTGTTAGTCTAGGTTACTATAATATTATTAAAGTGTTAGTCTAGGTTACTATTATATTATTAAAGTGTTAGTCTATTTAAGTGTTAGTCTAGGTTACTATAATATTATTAAAGTGTTAGTCTAGGTTACTATTATATTATTAAAGTGTTAGTCTATTTAAGTGTTAGTCTAGGTTACTATAATATTATAAAGTGTTAGTCTAGGTTACTATAATATTATTAAAGTGTTAGTCTATGTTACTATAATATTATTAAAGTGTTAGTCTATTTAAGT
Organism: Ameiurus melas; assembly: GCA_012411365.1. Classification (NCBI taxonomy): domain Eukaryota; kingdom Metazoa; phylum Chordata; class Actinopteri; order Siluriformes; family Ictaluridae; genus Ameiurus; species Ameiurus melas. Next base: position 771,766 of record CM022755.1, on the reverse strand, counting down.
GTTAGTCTAGGTTACTATAATATTATAAAGTGTTAGTCTAGGTTACTATAATATTAGACTGTTTGCCAGTAACACCATAACCGCCACTGCATGTAAAAATATATCTGGAACACCACCCTGTGTACTACTAAGTGCACCATTTTTGGGACATTTGATCATTTTCTAATCATGAATTTGTAATGTGGAGAAATGGGCTTATTAGGGTCTTTGCATGTAATTAAAAGTTCTTAGCTTGCAAAGAAAAAAAGAAAGGTTGTAATTCGCAGCACTTTCCAACACAAACACTGTGATGTAGAATTCTACACCGAATTAAGAACTCTCAAGACTTCTAGATTTGACAATTCTTTTTTCTTTTCTTTTTTATGTTTATAAAAAAAACTCCCCCATACACACTATAGACTGAACTGTTTTGGGAATTGTGTTCACTTATTGTCATTAAAGCATAGATAAATATAAACATAAATACAATACACTCAGGAGGTTCTTTGTGTAGTTAACCTTCTAAAACAGTGTTAATGATGTACGGTTCTCAGAGTGGGGACATAACCGGGGGTGGGGGGTAACGCTTGTTATTGCTGTAAACTTTACTAAAGTTATTATTCAGTTATTATATATTATATACAGTTATTTCATTCCACGTTCGTTAATAATGTCACCCTGAATATTATATTAGAACGCGACACATTTTCGATCTACAGTTTAGCCCTGCGACTGGTTTATATTTCTGTGGATGGAAATCGATTACAAATGATCTATCGATTGAGATATGACTATAAAGGTTTATCACGTGGTACATATTTGACTATTTTGCCCAAGTGAGCTGCGAGACTGTGTGCTTTTTGACGGACAGCTAATACAGGAGCTTTTGCCCCGCCCCTTTACAGATGCATCAGGTCTGTCCAGAGGAAACACCTGGCGCAGGTGAGCCATCGGTTGATTTCAGTTCAGTTATACTGCTGCTGCTGCTGGTGGTGGTGTTGGCTTGAGGCATGATTCGCACATGACGTCATTACACAGTGCACGTGTTCTATAATATCATAACAGTGAGTGCTGTAGAAGGAACCCAGTGCTGCTGTCTGATTTCGAACAATGGATGATTCGAGACAATCCAACGGTCACCTGTGCGCAGGTGAGCTAGAAGAAGGGGTGTTTATCTGAGTGACAGAACCAGATCTGCACTGGCCCCGCCTCTACAGATCCCTCACCAATCAGGTCTCTGCAGAGGAAACACCTGGTGCACCTGAGTGGCAGGTTAAACTTTCCTTGGCTCCTCCCCCTCCCCCGTTTCAGCGAGTCTAGTCTTTGGGAAGGGAGCCCGCCCACATACCCCCCACCCCCTCCCCGTCCCTCCCTCTCCCTCTCTCCGCTGGCCATCATAGGATTCCTCTGAGGAGTAAAAGTAACATTTGGCGAAAGGACACCCGACACCCGGTAACCGGATCCCGAGGCGGAAGAGTGACTGAATGGAGTGAACAAATAACTCGGGCATGTCTTCCTGTGGCCTGAATGTGAGTCAAACACCGGAGGTCCGCGCGCCACCCCGGGACGTGAAAGAAGACGATGAGGACTCTGAGTATTTTGCGCGCACGCCCGCCGCCACCGATTTCTCACCTTCATCATCATCATCATCGTCATCATCATCATCATCGCCGTCCTCCTCGTCTCCGTCTCCGTTGTGCTTCTCCGCCGAGCAGGTGGCGTGTGTGTGCGAGGCGCTGCAGCAGGCGGGACGGGTGGACCGCCTGGCCCGGTTCCTGAGCACTCTCGGCGGCGGATCACACGGCGGCGGTGAGAGTGTACTCCGCGCGCGCGCTCTCGTCGCCTTCCACCAGGCGCGCTACAGCGAGCTGTACGGTATCCTGCAGGGCCACAGCTTCAGTCCCGCGTGCCACGCCGCGCTGCAGGAGCTCTGGTACAAGGCGCACTACACGGAGACGGAGAAGGCGCGCGGCCGCCCGCTCGGCGCTGTGGACAAGTACCGCGTGCGCCGGAAGTTCCCGCTGCCGCGCACCATCTGGGACGGAGAGGAGACCGTGTACTGCTTCAAAGCGCGCTCACGAAACGCGCTGCGGGACGCGTACGCGCGCAACCGCTACCCGTCCCCGGCGGACAAGAGGAATTTAGCCAAAGTAACGGGACTGTCGCTCACTCAGGTCAGCAACTGGTTCAAAAACCGGCGGCAGAGAGACCGGAACCCGTCCAAAAGGTGAGGGGCACTGCAGGTGAGCTGTGAACAATATGCAAAGGTGTGATATGCAAATTAGGATTCTGACAAATCTCAGGGTTTACTGTGGGTTACACGCAAAGCAAAAAGCTTTTGTCTTGTACCTTCAGTGTTCGTCCTTCACCTGGAACAGGTGATGTAGAGAAGTGAAGTGACACGAGTGACGCTTAAACCTCAAACATATCAGGACTAAAGCTGCGCCACATCACTAATGCTCACACGGGTAAAGGTTTAAACGAGAACTTCCGGAGGGCCGTGTACCTGCTTTCACGAGTTCAGTCAGGATTTAGGAGACGTTTGAGCTCTGCTTCCGTTATGGACACCAGCAGTGTGGGAACCTTTTCTGTTTCCTGCTGAATTGAACTCATTCGAGTGGCCAGACTTTCAGTTTAGTCTGTTTTTAAGCTCAGAATCTGATCGAAATGTGTTTATTGTACTACAGTGAAGCCTTCAGACTCGCAACATGAACACGTTTAACAATTATAACAGTTAACTAAGGGACATACGGGTGTCCCAAAAGTCTCCATTCATACAGGGGAAATTGAGTAGCTTTATTTACACAACATCCTGCACATGACTGTAAACACACCCAGTCGGCGCTCCCAGTTTGGCGACAGTGTGGTGTGTGTGATGTGCTCGTCATGGTTCCTGTTCAACCGTGCGACAGCTTCCCCACGCAGCCGTGAGAATGATCTCTGATATAAACTAACTAGAAAAAACACTGGAAGACGTTTTGCTCAAAAGTGTGTTCTCCCGTGTCTGGAAACTTTTGGGTCACCCTGTAGTTTATCATTCTATGAATCCGTGTGTAACATTATCGCTGTTATTGTTGTCAACATTACACCGTGCGCGGCCTCATGATGGTGATGATGTAATCCTGAGAAAAAACAGACGAACTTCACCAAGCCGAGATACACATACGACTCGACTCGTCAGTGTTCCCCAAACGCTTATTCCTGAGCACAATTTACACACACCGCGGACACCAATCACTAAACACCACGATGTTAAAATCAGGATCTGCTGACACTACTACTGAATCTACTGATACTACTGATACTACTGAACCTACTGATACTACTGATACTACTACTGAACCTGCTGATACTACTGAATCTACTGATACTACTACTGAATCTACTGATGCTACTGAATGTACTAATACTAGTAAACCTACTGATATTACTACCGAATCTGCTGATACTGCTGAATCTACTGATAGTACTACTGGATGTACTGATACTACTAAACCTACTGACACTACTACTGAATCTGCTGATACTACTGAATATACTGATACTAGATACTACTGAATCTACTGATACTACTACTATTAAATCTGCTGACACTACTACTGAATCTACTGATGCTACTGAAGCTACTGACACTACTACTGAATCTAATACTACTACTAGCACTAATACTTAGCAGAATATCATAATACCCGCAGCAACACTAACACCTTTTATGATCACAATCATGCTAGCACTACAAATGATATTTATAACACTTCTACTGCCACTGATACTAATACCGACATTACTAATATGAATGCACCATAATCATGCCAATACCAATATTTCTATTAATACTACTGCTACAACTAATACTTTTACTAATAATACTGATGCTCCTACCACTACACGTGAGTGAGACTCAGCCGCGTGGTGTTTGCGTGTCAGGTGTGTATGCAAACGGAAGCAGCGTGGCACTCACTCGGCACGAGAAATTAAACTTCTTTTATATAATCCTGTCAGTCACCTGCAGAAAGCTTTCAATTCATATAATTCACTTTTTAATAACTGTGTGTGTGTGTGTGTGTGTGTGTACGCATGTGTTATAAATTACTCTGCGCTATTTACTTTGCCCTTTAGCCTAAGGGGACAGGAAAACCTCCTCTTCAGCAATAGACGACCCCCACATTACACGCACCCCCCCACAGCCACCACCACACACACACACACACACACACACACACCCTCCGCAGACAGCATTTACATCGTCTCCTATACACGCTTTTCACTTTTGTGAACAAAGCTGATGTGCACCTGGCGGAGGTGACCTCGCGCTCGGTCTCTTTCTGACTCACACACACACACACACACACACACCAATGCAAACATACACAAACAAACACCTACACAATAACACCCACGGACACACACGCACACAATGCTGATGCCACACACTGCTAGAAGGTACTTTTGTGTCAGAATCTCCGTCCTCATCAGAGGTCGTGTTGGTGACTTTTGGCTGATTTTTCTCTCCGATCGATGGATATTTATTAGAAGCGAGTGAGGGATTGTGGGAAATCTGTTGTAGCTGGTGTACAGTAAGAACTCGTGAGAAGTAAGAAGGATGAGCGACAGTTAGAGTTTGAGGTTAAGCGCAGTATGCAGAGTAGAGTTCAGCGTTCAGTGAGGATTTACTACTGAAATCAGACTCATCAGTACTCAGTAGTTCAGACGTAACTACTGACTGAAGCGCTGTTCAGAAGGGAGTTACGCACACGGGGGCGGAGTCTGTCTAAACCAGAGGCGGGTCTCAGTTACACTCGATTCTGAGCTTGAGCTGAAGAACATGTTTCTTGCGTGTTATGTCCAGCGCCACCGTCTGGCAGTTTGATGTAACCACAACATGTCACACTGAAATGTATATATTCATGTTCTGGCTGTAAATACAATGAAAAAGACTCGAAAAAACGATCTGATGCCAATATTTAAATACGTAAATATGACAACATTCGTTAATTAACAGTCCACAAAAACGACATCGGAGGAGACGTGTCTTAATCACAGCCGTTGTTTCATCTGGAAGAGTGAAATATTGTATGGATAAAGTGCTAAAAGTACACAGGGTATCTCTGTATGCATAGCAGACGCGTATTCTGTCAGATCATCCTTCACACCTTCTCCGACGTCCCCCCACACACACGTTACGACGCCACAACAGCAGTTGTTTGGTATCTCATGACCTCGTGCCATCATTAAGTTCTGCTGAATTGTTCATGTTTAAAGGCAGTTGTCTTGGATGCTCAAGAACAATCTGGCAACCTCGGAGGCGTGACCTACAGGCAGGTGATTTTAATCGTCTGAACGCCGAGCAGGCGCGTAACACGACTCTGAATACGAGGAACTTTTCCGGTGTAAATATTGACGTAACTGGACGTGAGCCTCCACACCGTGTGCTCTGTAGTGCCGTGGTCTTCGTCACTTGTGATTTTGAAGCTTTTAAGTTTTTTTATTGGATGCTTTTCCTTGATGTTCAGTTTGCGGAAATAAAAAAAACATGCACACTAAGCGTGCTTTCTCTTCCGATGGATGTCCGTTCTCCAAAAGCAGAACAACTTCTTTTTAATGAGCCCAAGGTGAAGCTAATCGTAACGCGTGTAGACGGGCGGAGACGGGTGGAGACGGGTGATGAGGATGAGATGTACGCATATTTAAATCTGTCTTTCTCTCTGTCTGTCTTTCTGTCAGTGAATCCGACGGGAACCACAGCACCGAGGACGAGAGCAGTAAAGGACGCGAGGATTTGTCTCCGTGTCCGCTCTCAGGCTCTGCCGATAGGATGGCGTCACACGTATCTCCTCCCTCCCGAGCCTCGGAACTCCATTCGACGGAAGACGATGAAAACTTTCTGTATAACGGGGCTTTCCTTCCTTCCTCCTCCAGGTTCCTCTCCACAGGAAGCCTGGCGTTCGGCGTTCCGGGTCTCACGCTCCAGCCGCCGGAGTACAGACCCGAGACCGACGGCGCCGAAGACGGAGACAGAGCGAGAGAGATGGACAGATCAGAAGCGATGGGTCCTTCTGACGGAGATGGAGCATGTGAGAAAAGGATGGACGGATCAGACGGAGGAGACGACGGCGTGTTGGCGATCTCTTTCTTCAGAGGCGCAGAAGCGGAGGTGAACAGCAGCGCTTCAGGTACAGAGTACGATCACGTGGAGAAGGTCCAGCTCACGAGTTACGTTCCGGAAGATGAAACCATGGCAGAAGGAGGAAGTGAAGAATCGTCGCTGATGAGAGACTCTTTAACCCTTCCTCATCTACAGCTGACTTCATCTTCCTCAGCTGCTGCACAAGGTGAGAGCGTTGGGTGAGGAGTAACACACTGCAGATCGTGTGTGTAGAGGAAAATAATCCACGCCGGCACGAGGTGAAGCAGAGTTACTGACTGCACCACTGTAGGAGTGTCCACACTTTATTCATCTATACTTTATTCATCTATACTTTATTCATTTATACTTTATTCATTTATACTTTATTCATCTATACTTTATTCATCTATACTTTATTCATTTATACTTTATTCATTTATACTTTATTCATTTATACTTTATTCATCTATACTTTATTCATTTATACTTTATTCATCTATACTTTATTCATTTATACTTTATTCATCTATACTTTATTCATCTATACTTTATTCATTTATACTTTATTCATTTATACTTTATTCATTTATACTTTATTCATCTATACTTTATTCATTTATACTTTATTCATCTATACTTTATTCTTCTATACTTTATTCATCTATACTTTATTCATTTATACTTTATTCATTTATACTTTATTCATCAATACTTTATTCATTTATACTTTATTCATTTATACTTTATTCATCTATACTTTATTCATTTATACTTTATTCATCTATACTTTATTCATTTATACTTTATTCATCTATACTATTATTCACTATACTTTATTCATCTATACTTTATTCATTTATACTTTATTCATTTATACTTTATTCTTCTATACTTTATTCATCTATACTTTATTCATTTATACTTTATTCATTTATACTTTATTCATTTATACTTTATTCATCTATACTTTATTCATTTATACTTTATTCTTCTATACTTTATTCATCTATACTTTATTCATTTATACTTTATTCATCTATACTTTATTCATTTATACTTTATTCATCTATACTTTATTCATCTATACTTTATTCATCTATACTTTATTCATTTATACTTTATTCATCTATACTTTATTCATTTATACTTTATTCATTTATACTTTATTCTTCTATACTTTATTCATCTATACTTTATTCATTTATACTTTATTCATTTATACTTTATTCATTTATACTTTATTCATCTATACTTTATTCATTTATACTTTATTCTTCTATACTTTATTCATCTATACTTTATTCATTTATACTTTATTCATCTATACTTTATTCATTTATACTTTATTCATTTATACTTTATTCTTCTATACTTTATTCATCTATACTTTATTCATTTATACTTTATTCATTTATACTTTATTCATCTATACTTTATTCATTTATACTTTATTCTTCTATACTTTATTCATCTATACTTTATTCATTTATACTTTATTCATCTATACTTTATTCATTTATACTTTATTCATTTATACTTTATTCATCTATACTTTATTCATTTATACTTTATTCATCTATACTTTATTCATCTATACTTTATTCATTTATACTTTATTCATCTATACTTTATTCATTTATACTTTATTCATTTATACTTTATTCATCTATTTTATACTTTATTCATTTATACTTTATTCATCTATACTTTTATTCATCTATACTTTATTCATCTATACTTTATTCATTTATACTTTATTCATCTATACTTTATTCATCTATACTTTATTCATCTATACTTTATTCATCTATACTTTATTCATTTATACTTTATTCATTTATACTTTATTCATCTATACTTTATTCATTTATACTTTATTCATTTATACTTTATTCATCTATACTTTATTCATCTATACTTTATTCATTTATACTTTATTCATTTATACTTTATTCATCTATACTTTATTCATTTATACTTTATTCATCTATACTTTATTCATCTATACTTTATTCATCTATACTTTATTCATTTATACTTTATTCATCTATACTTTATTCATCTATACTTTATTCATCTATACTTTATTCATCTATACTTTATTCATTTATACTTTATTCATCTATACTTTATTCATCTATACTTTATTCATCTATACTTTATTCATTTATACTTTATTCATTTATACTTTATTCATCTATACTTTATTCATTTATAC
>CM022755.1:745942-753442 GCA_012411365.1 Ameiurus melas | reverse complement strand
TCACTGTGCTGAACCTCACTGTGCTGACTCTCACTGTGCTGATTCTCACTGTGCTGACTCTCACTGTGCTGACTCTCACTGTGCTGAACCTCACTGTGCTGAACCTCACTGTGCTGAACCTCACTGTGCTAAACCTCAGTGTGCTGACTCTCATTGTGCTGACTCTCACTGTGCTGACTCTCACTGTGCTGAACCTCACTGTGCTGAACCTCACTGTGCTGACTCTCACTGTGCTGACTCTCACTGTGCTGAACCTCACTGTGCTGAACCTCACTGTGCTGACTCTCACTGTGCTGACTCTCACTGTGCTGAACCTCACTGTGCTGAACCTCACTGTGCTGACTCTCACTGTGCTGAACCTCACTGTGCTGAACCTCAGTGTGCTGACTCTCACTGTGCTGACTCTCACTGTGCTGAACCTCACTGTGCTGACTCTCACTGTGCTGATTCTCACTGTGCTGACTCTCACTGTGCTGAACCTCACTGTGCTAAACCTCAGTGTGCTGACTCTCATTGTGCTGACTCTCACTGTGCTGACTCTCACTGTGCTGAACCTCACTGTGCTGACTCTCACTGTGCTGACTCTCACTGTGCTGACTCTCACTGTGCTGAACCTCACTGTGCTGACTCTCACTGTGCTGACTCTCACTGTGCTGAACCTCAGTGTGCTGAACCTCACTGTGCTGACTCTCACTGTGCTGATTCTCAGTGTGCTGACTCACTGTGAGTGAACCTCAGTGTGCTGACTCTCACTGTGCTGAACCTCAGTGTGCTGACTCTCACTGCTGAACCTCAGTGTGCTGACTCTCACTGTGCTGACTCTGTGTGCTGATTCTCACTGTGCTGACTCTCACTGTGCTGAACCTCAGTGTGCTGATTCTCACTGTGCTGACTCTGTGTGCTGATTCTCACTGTGCTGACTCTCACTGTGCTGAACCTCAGTGTGCTGACTCTCACTGTGCTGACTCTGTGTGCTGATTCTCACTGTGCTGACTCTCACTGTGCTGAACCTCAGTGTGCTGACTCTCACTGTGCTGACTCTGTGTGCTGATTCTCACTGTGCTGACTCTCACTGTGCTGAACAAGCCGCACTGCCGTGTTGACGTATGAAGTTTATTGTACAAACTCTAAACATCTACTGTAATCAGATACTTAACAAATTCTAATGACTAGCGGAAAATGTCCCATCTGGAGGAGAAAAATGTGATTTATTTCTTTATTTTGAGCAGAAAAGTCTTTATATTTCATTTAAATGTAGTAATAAAGAATATATGAATGTGTAAATAGCACTATAAAATAAAAACTACAGCACACTTACACGATTAAACAAGAAAAATGCCGCACTTCATGAAGAACCTAAAACGGACGACAGAAGTAACAGAACATTAACATGTTCAACAGTTTCTGAAAAGACTAACGGTCAAATATATTGAAAAAAACCCATTTTCTCATGAGATCCTCCTCGTAACATTTTGCTGTTAACATTTTAACATATTAGCATGCTAGTACTTGCCTGGTTTTAGGCAGTCTAGGTTAGGTCTTGTTACTGAAAGACAAGAACTAGCTGTCTGATCTGATATCAACTATATTATGTATACAAAAACAAACAAACGTATCAGCGTTCAAGCGTGAAGAACGTGTCGTAATAATTCTGACGTTTGATGAAAACTTGGTGGCTGTTCTTAGCTTTCTCACTAGCCTGCGCTAGCTGGGTCTAACTAGCTGGTGAACTAGCTACACGTTTCGTTTCAAGAATAAAAAAAATAAAATCATAACAGACAGTTAACTGAGAAGATTCATCCGTTGGTCAAGGCCGTGTCTGATCTGCGGCGGTGTCTGATCTCATGCAGAAAACACTCTTATCCAAACTAATCTCTGGTCACAGAACTCACTCACGATGTCACATTTAATTTGAAAAAACGGTGGAGAATTGATCCCAGTTCCACCCGGCGAAGGAAAGCGTGTCAGACGCCAACATTTCGCCTCACATGTACTGCACACTCAGACATTTTTACATCTGGAAAACTGTTGTTTTGTTTAGTTTTAGGTTTTTTTTTTTTACAGTGATGTGACACACACACACACACACACACACACACACACACACACACACACACACTGAGAGAGATTTGATGTGTGGCTTCTAAAACAGCCTTCACACACAACCCAAAATGTTTCATGTAAATATCCACCACAAACCCCATGCAGATCGTTGGTGACGTCACACAGACTCGCAGTGGGACTTTCTGTCATCAATACAGAGGTCACGCCCCCCTAGGCCCCGCCTTCTGGCGTTGAATGTGATGTAGATGATGATAAAGTTCCGATTACGGTTTAAACATACAGAAGAATTTGGAGTAAAAGATCACGTGCTATAGAAATATTCAGGAGTGCAGTAGAGTGCAGTAGTCTGACTTTGCCAGAGGGGGAAAAAAAAAGACCTTTTCTGCCCTCTAGTGGTTGCGCTTAGTTATTACACGAGAGTTTAAACTGACGCAGTCACTAATCTAAACCTTTCTTACAGCTCAGAGAAGAACAGAATCCCTGTGTTTGACCCTTTTCCCAAACTGTGTGAGTATCGGTGTGTGTGTGTGTGTGTGTTGATATTGTTGATATGTGTAGTATACACACGTTTAAAACTTCCAACTTTTTACACCCTAGACAGTGCACTCCTCAGGGGCGGGGCTACCTCCATCTGACGTCACTGCGTGACTAATCGCGCACTGGCATCATCCAGCATCTATATGACTGCATTTAACCTCTTCTTTTACAAGCAGAAAATAAAATAGAAATAAAGTTCTCTTCGGGGTGTGAAGGTAATCTGGGTGGCTTTTCTGATTTTTTTCTGATTCTGTAGAGAGCTGAAAGGAAAGGCGCATTAATGATATCCAATAGGACGCCGCGAATGAGGTCACGTGATATAGTAGTAGTTCATTACAGTCCAATCGCAGCGCTGTTGTTAATTGAAGCGCTTGTTGCCTAACAGCAGAAGGTTTCTTTTTAAAGCCGAACCCTGTGGAAGGAGTGTGTGAGGAACAGCATGTGTGAGGCATGTGTCAGGTGGATGATGAGTTTCACTGAGCTGCAGTTTACAATTAAACTCAGCACATTGCTGAAATGAGTGAGTCACGTGACTGGAGTTGCTGTTTGTCTGGTTCGTGGCCGCCGCGCCCGTGTTTCACGGTCATTATTTAAGTTGTGTGTGAGTTTTGGTCTGTGTGCTTTGTTGGATGTTCAACGTACCACCATACTGTCATAACACACTACTCTGATCACCAACACGATCAAACACTACATAACAACTGTACGATATACAAACCACGATCATAACACTACTTCATAACACTAATCACCATACAATCATAACATACATCATAACAAACAACCTACATCATACAACCTACTCATAACACATATAACACCACGATAACACACGACATAAAAACCTACAACACTACTATCATAACATACTACAACTGATCATAACAAACACAAACACCACCACACGACAACCTCTGATATAACACTCATACACACTAAAACTATACATACTCATAACACACGATCAAACATATTGATACAACGTCATATACCATCCTATCACCTGATCATAACACCTACGATCATAACACTACTGATCATAACACGACATAAAACCTACTGTCATAACATCTCATAAAACACCATAACATACCTATACCAAACAAACCGAAAACAACCTACTAACATACAACAATAACACACCAAAACACGACATAACACACGACATCCACACGATAACACACTCATAAAACCTACGAACAACCTACGATCAACACTGATCAACAAACACTACCACTACTGATTAACACTACGATCATAACAAACCTACTGATCAACAACACTACTGATCATAACAAACCTACTGATCATAACAAACCTACTGATCATAAACCACTGATCATAACACTACTGATCCTAACGAATACAAACTACGATCATAACAAACCTACGTCATAACAAACCTACTGATCATAACACTACTGATCATAACAAACCTACTGATCAAACACTCGATCATAAGAACCTACTATCATAACACTACTGATCAACACAACCCTCATAACAAACCTACTGATCATAACACTACTGATCATAAACAACATACTGTATAACATACCATACAACACTGATATAACAACCTATCAACATACCCTACAACACGATCATACAAACCTACGATCATAACACACGATAACACTACAACATAAACCCGAAACACCTACTGATTAACATACTGATCATAACAAACCTACGATCATAACAAACCTACTGATCATAACAAACCTACTGATCATAACACTACTGATCATAACAAACCTACTGATCATAACACTACTGATCATAACAAACCTACTGATCATAACACTACTGATCATAACAAACCTACTGATCATAACAAACCTACTGATCATAACACTACTGATCATAACAAACCTACTGATCATAACACTACTGATCATAACACTACTGATCATAACAAACCTACTGATCATAACACTACTGATCATAACACTACTGATCATAACAAACACTACTGATCATAACAAACCTACTGATCATAACACTACTGATCATAACAAACCTACTGATCATAACACTACTGATCATAACAAACCTACTGATCATAACACTACTGATCATAACACTACTGATCATAACACTACTGATCATAACAAACCTACTGATCATAACAAACCTACTGATCATAACAAAACTACTGATCATAACAAACCTACTGATCATAACAAACCTACTGATCATAACACTACTGATCATAACAAACCTACTGATCATAACAAACCTACTGATCATAACACTACTGATCATAACAAACCTACTGATCATAACAAACCTACTGATCATAACACTACTGATCATAACACTACTGATCATAACACTACTGATCATAACAAACCTACTGATCATAACACTACTGATCATAACACTACTGATCATAACACAGCTACTGATCATAACAAACCTACTGATCATAACACTACTGATCATAACAAACCTACTGATCATAACACTACTGATCATAACAAAACCTACTGATCATAACACTACTGATCATAACAAACCTACTGATCATAACACTACTGATCATAACAAACCTACTGATCATAACAAACCTACTGATCATAACAAACCTACTGATCATAACACTACTGATCATAACAAACCTACTGATCATAACACTACTGATCATAACAAACCTACTGATCATAACACTACTGATCATAACACTACTGATCATAACAAACCTACTGATCATAACACTACTGATCATAACACTACTGATCATAACAAACCTACTGATCATAACACTACTGATCATAACACTACTGATCATAACAAACCTACCGATCATAACACTACTGATCATAACAAACCTACTGATCATAACAAACCTACTGATCATAACACTACTGATCATAACACTACTGATCATAACAAACCTACCGATCATAACACTACTGATCATAACACTACTGATCATAACAAACCTACTGATCATAACACTACTGATCATAACAAACCTACTGATCATAACAAACCTACTGATCATAACAAACCTACTGATCATAACACTACTGATCATAACAAACCTACTGATCATAACACTACTGATCATAACAAACCTACTGATCATAACACTACTGATCATAACAAACTACTGATCATAACACTACTGATCATAACAAACCTACTGATCATAACACTACTGATCATAACAAACCTACTGATCATAACACTACTGATCATAACAAACCTACTGATCATAACACTACTGATCATAACAAACCTACTGATCATAACAAACCTACTGATCATAACAAACCTACTGATCATAACACTACTGATCATAACAAACCTACTGATCATAACAAACCTACTGATCATAACAAACCTACTGATCATAACACTACTGATCATAACAACCTACTGATCATAACAACCACGAATAACAAACCTACTGATCATAACACTACTGATCATAAAAACCACATATACACTACGAAAAAAACATATACATACCATAAAACCTACATAACACCATAACCCTACTGACATAACACTACTGACATAACTACATAACTACTGATATACACTACGATCATAACAACCTACCATAACACACGACATAAACTACTGATCATAACAAACCTATCATAACACTCATACATACGTAAACCTACATCATACATACACCGATTAACGAATAACTCAAACAACCAAAACCACGATCATAACACTACTGATCATAACAAACCTACGATCATAACACTACTTCATAACAACGATCATAACAAACCTACGATCATAACACTACTGATCATAACACTACGAAACAAACCTACTGATATAACACACGACATAACAAACCACGATCATAACAAACCTACTGATCATAACACACACAAACAACGATAACCATACAAACCTACGACATAACAACACTCCCTAATAACACACTGACACATAACAAACCTACGATAACACACGAATAACAAACCTACTGATCAGTAACAAACCTACTGATCATAACACTACTGATCATAACAAACCTACTGATCATAACAAACCTACTGATCATAACACTACATCCTTAACACACTACTGATTATAGCACTACTGATCATAACACTACTGATCATAACAAACCTACTGATCATAACACTACTGATCATAACACTACTGATCATAACAAACCTACTGATCATAACACTACTGATCATAACACAGCTACTGATCATAACAAACCTACTGATCATAACACTACTGATCATAACACTACTGATCATAACAAACCTACTGATCATAACACTACTGATCATAACACTACTGATCATAACAAACCTACTGATCATAACACTACTGATCATAACACAGCTACTGACCATAACAAACCTACTGATCATAACACTACTGATCATAACACTACTGATCATAACAAACCTACTGATCATAACACAGCTACTGATCATAACAACACTACTGATCATAACAACACTGATCATATTAACACAGCTACTAACTGTAACACAGCTACACTGTAACACAGTGGCAGGTGCACACATAGAACCCAGACGTGTTGTAATGGTGGAGCAGGTGAAGACTGTGAGAAGGTTCCACCACAGGCACTGTGTGTGGAACATGGGAACCCTTGATAGTGACCCCTAACAGCCCGTGGTGTTGATCTCAATCACAGGCCATGTTCTGCACGAAGCTGTGCAGGCCACGTGTAAACGTGTTCAAATCATCTTATTATGTGCGTGTCGTTATTTTGTCACAAATCGTTTTTAGTAGTCTACATAAACCTGAAGAATCCGATCAAGAATGATTTAAATTTCTGTGTGTGTACTATACCTTGTGTTGTCTGTGAGTAGACCATAAGTTTTGGCCCCCGGTTCAGTTGTAAGTGTGTTTGCATTGAGTGAATGGGTGTGTCCTAAT
>CM022755.1:715942-740942 GCA_012411365.1 Ameiurus melas | reverse complement strand
TCATC
Source organism: Ameiurus melas (assembly GCA_012411365.1). Lineage (NCBI taxonomy): Eukaryota > Metazoa > Chordata > Actinopteri > Siluriformes > Ictaluridae > Ameiurus > Ameiurus melas. The sequence continues at coordinate 740,937 of CM022755.1, read as the reverse complement.
ATTAGATTGTCAATTTTGTTAATATAAGAATGATATATATATAGATATAGATTTCAAATAAACGACCCTGTGAGGTTTAACACTGAACGAAACTCTTCAGTGTAAACACGCGGGGCGGATCCGTTAGCTCGGAATTAATCCCGTTAACAAACTCTGAAAATAAAAATCTGTTTTCTGTAGGAAACTGGTTTATTGTTGAGGTTCGGCTCAGCAGGAAGGACGAACAGCACGGACAAACTAACCACCAGAATTTGAAGAAATAAACAGATCTATAGTACAGTGAACACACCTCTCTCTCTCGTGCGCGCGCGTGTGTGTGTGTGTGTGTGTCGTTCTCTCTGCAGAAATGAAATCAGATTTGACAGAAATGTTTACAGCATTTACCCAAAAGGGGAAAAAAATATATCAACAAGTCCATTAATCAATCACACGCTAGCAGCAAACAGTGTTCACGTTCCCGACCTTAACAAAATAAACCCCAAGACAACAAACAAACAAACGTCTCAGAGCCTGAGGAACACTCACACACACACACACACACTCAGAAAGTTGAACAACAAAACAAAAAAAAAGCTTTGTGTTTGTTCTTTGCTGAAAAAGTAAAAAAAATAATAATAAAAACATTCAGGAAGAAGAATACGGCAAAATAGAGCAACGTGGAGAAGCGTCTTGTGGAAAATGAAACCTTGGTCGAAGGACAGAGCGTGACGTGACGTGACGTGTGTAAGCTCGCGGTTGGTTTAAGACTTGAGACGCTCCGAGGCTGTGTTCCAATCCTGCTTGATTGATTGATTTATTTCAATACGCCCTCGTCCACGTCCCCTACGCCCTCGTCCACGTCCCCTACGCCCTCGAATCCTCTCCGCCGCCATCTTAAACGCCGCTCAGGTGTTTCTGATCAGCGCAAATTAAGTTAAGACTCGGTGAGCACAATTTACCCAGAACGCACTGCTGCAACATCGCGAGGTGTTTTTTTCTCTTTTCCTGTTCTTTTTAAAACGAAAAGAAAAGAAAGCGGTTTACAGCGCCATCTAAAACCTGACCGCGTAAACAAGTCGAAATACTAAACTAATAAACAGGTTTAAAAGGTTCTCTGTGGCACACGTAATAATAAAATACACAAACACACTCTCTGACCCTTTAATTACACACAGCTTGAACACCTGGACTAATGCTTGGGCTTGTTTTTGTTTGTTTGTTTGTTTACTGTGGGCGTCGGTTTATTATTTATTAAGGTTCATTAACACCGTTAACAAAGGAGCCTCAATGCAAAATATCTGAATTTAAATAAACAATAAATAATAATGCGAGAATTCCTACAAGTGCGTGGGCTTTTTTTTTTTCTTTTTCCTTCCTTCTGAAATCCTTTGTTGTGTATTATGATTGTGGGCGTGGCTTATTCACACGCACGTCGCTCCGTAACCGTAATTAACGTGGTCTCCGTGTTCTGTTCCCCGTATCTGCTCTTCGCTTCATCAGTTCGTAATTACGGTTTTATTACACAGTAATAAGGGCTCTGAGGGGCGGGGCTAGGGGGCGTGAAGAAGGGCGCACTTCAACACAATGAACCACAATGTTAAAGCGGTATTGGAACACAGTGCAGGAATATTACACAATCAATTATAATACAACAAGTGAATACAAACATTTCTGAAGGGGGGGGGGGGGGATCAAAGATCAATAATGATACAGTGTTCTGTGGAGGAAAAATCATCACACACACACACACACACTCTCGAGCTTAGCTTGGTCGGAAGGAAGAGCTCATGATTTTTTTTTTCCTTTTCAAAAACATTAACAACTATTCAGAAAGAGAAATTAAATCTGGACCGAAACACACACACACACACACTCTCTCTCTGTCTTTAGCGATGTGTCCTATGTGCCAATCAAGAACCAATAACAGAACGAATAAAGAAAACAAATGGAACCATTTAAAAAAAGGGAAAGAAGCTCTCTGCGCTGTAAGCCGTTATCGTTTACCCGTTTCATCAAAGGAGCAGGGAGAAGAATCTGAACATGGCATCAGACGTGTGCCGACGAGCGGTTAGACCATACACTGCGATGTTCGAGAAAAGGAGATGGAGGAGCGCGATACGCAGTGTTTCTGCTCCCGGAAATGAGTCCGTGGCGTTCGGAACGACTCGGGAGTAAAATCGAGCGGTCACATGAACGGAAATAAGCGAGCGCACCAGAAGGGGGCAGCAGTGTGCACTCCAGAGAAAAACGCTCACAACAACAACAAAAAAAAGAACAACCACCACCCCGTTTTAAAAATGTTCAAAAATTACAAAATAAAAATAAACGGTTCCTATGACGTCACGGCAGCGCTGTTAGCTACAGGAACCCGAACACGTCCGGCGGTTTAGTTTCGGTTAAACTGGGAACACGGTGCGAGAAACAACGAAGAAAAAAAAAAAACGAAGACGAACGTGTTTTTAGAACGGTTTTCTAAAGTTACCGCCGAATGCGGGGAACACTTGAACACTTGCACGGTCTGAACTCCGGAAAAGAAGTTTTTACCGATATAGGTCAAGACACGAAATGGCGGCACACGGTGTCGGGTGTAAAAGATGGCCGCGCGAAAGGTTCTCCGTGCGATTAGGTCCAGCAAGAACGTTGCTTTATTTGTGTTTCGCAGGAAGACGACTGATCCGTGGTGATGCGCGTGGTGTTGGCGTACGTCCTGGAGCTCGCCGTGTCCCTTTCACAGGCGTGCTACACTACCGGAGAAACCGTGGCAACCGGCAGATAGGAACGCCCACTAGAACAACGACCGACCGAAGCGCCCGGAGTCCTCGGGTTCCTGTTCGGGATCATCGTTTCGACTTCGTCCCACGAACACGGTACGTCTTTTCCCCTCAAACATCGCGATGTAGAAACGCGGCGTCGGCACACGCCTCACGGAAAACAAGCGTTCAAGCCGAAGGGAACTTACCGAGAGTCGGCATTTCCTATGACAAGGCAGATAGTGCATAAAGGGTTCCTCTTTTTTTAAAATATCTTAACGTTTAGTTCTTTTTTTTTTTTTTTTTTTTTTTTACATTTAACAACAAGCTGCATTTGATACAGGCTTTTTTTTTTTAATACAATTGCACTTCAAAAACAAATATACAAACACACACGATGATGTGAATCAAATTACTTACACCACACCCCCCAAAAAAAACAAAACTATCAGAAAAATGATTTTAAAAAATAAAAAAAAAAAAAAAAGAAGGAATGAAATGTCCCGTCGTGAGTGGAGCCGAGCGTAAAGGGATGATTCCCTTGTTCCTCCTCTTCGGCTGGCGTCCCATCCGTTCCGCTCTGTGTGTGTGTGTGTGTGTGTGTGTGTGAGAGAAGCCGGAGCGTGTGTTGTAAAACGCTACCACACGTCATCAGCGGACGCAGAGTCCTTTAGTGAGAGAAGAGGAAGAAGAGCAGCCAGTGAGACGCCACTCAGCTAAAACAGTCTCTGTGTGTGTGTGTGTGTGTGTGTGTGTGTGTGTGTGTGTGTGTGTGTGTGTGTGTGTGTGTGTGTGTGTGTGTGGGATGGCAGCTTTAAATGTGTTATTTTTTGTTTCTTCCCAAAACGTAATGATTTCGATGTAGGGATGAGTGGATGGACGTACGGTCACTTCCTGTTCTTAGCTTACCCACCGGACCAATCAGATTGCAGCATGCAGCAGGAGATTTCCGTAAACAACAGAAGGATAAAACGCTGCGTGCTCGATGGCGGCTCGCCTCGTCTTTAAGAGATAACGAGCTGTAATGTGTTCGTCAACGTGTCAGATTTGTGTCAGGCGCGCGCTCTCTCTCTCTCTCTCTCTCTCTCACACACACACACACACACGCTCGAGACTTGAGGATCAGGTGTGTTAAACATGGAGTGTGTGAACCTGTTTCAGTGATCATCATTAATAATTAGATGTTTTATATGCAGGCAGATGGAGTTATGGGTGTACAGTACGAGCATGCAAAACACACACACACACACACACACACACACACGGATATACTCACTGTGTCCTCATTCCTGTAGGGGTTGAGTTTGTTATATACTGCTTCAATAACGCTTCGCCTATAAAAATAAATAAATCCGTCAGTCACAAGAAAGTTCTCTCTCTCTCTCTCTCTCTCTCTTCACCATCACATCTCAGCTCCTCCTCCTGGCTTTTACATTCCTGTTCCTTTTTATTTTGTCCGGTTAACTTTAAAGCGATCTCGAGTATGAGCCCCGGTAAATAAAACTAATTAATATTCATGAGCACACCGGTCTTCTGCTGTTCTGAATGGTCAATCGATTACAGCAATAGCATTTTAATCCACAATTCTGTACAACTGACCTCTGGGTCCTGAATCTTTTGTTAAAGGTAAAGCAACATGGTTTTAACATTTAATAGAGGGAGGGGTGTGTGTGTGTGTGTGTGTGTGTGAGAGAGAGAGAGAGAGAGAGAGAGAGACAGACAGACTCACTTGCTGGCCAGTTCTCCTCCAGGAGGTAAGTTTGGGATGCTCTCTGACGCCAGTGTTCGCATCACGTGGACAAGATCTGGTGCTCCGTCATCATTCTGCTTCTTCAGGATCTCTACAGAAAGGGGAGGTGGTGAGGGGAGGTCGTAAGTGTGAAATAAACCACGTCATACTGGATCATTGTGCTGCAGTTCCTACCTGCTACTCGGTTCTCCAGGTATTTGTCGAGTTCTGCTTCTCTCTTCATGGCCTCTGGTGTAACCTTTGGCGCGCCGCTAAAACACACCAACACCACGCTCATGTTGTCTCTGCTTCCCTGCAACCATCACACAAAACAGGAGAAATATTTACACTTACAAGCTCCTCCTCCTGCCAGCCTGAGGTCTGCAAGCTCCGCCTCCTGCCAGCCTAAGGTCTGCAAGCCCCGCCTCCTGCCAGCCTGAGGTCTGCAAGCTCCGCCTCCTGCCAGCCTGAGGTCTACAAGCTCCGCCTCCTGCCAGCCTGAGGTCTGCAAGCTCCTCTTCCTGCCAGCCTGAGGCCTATAAGCTCCTCCTCCTGCCACCCTGAGACCTACAAGCTCCTCCTCCTGCCATCCTACAAGCTCCTCCTCCTGCCATCCTACAAGCTCCTCCTCCTGCCATCCTACAAGCTCCTCCTCCTGCCATCCTACAGGCTTCTCCTCCTGCCATCCTACAGGCTTCTCCTCCTGCCATCCTACAGGCTTCTCCTCCTGCCATCCTACAAGCTCCTCCTCCTGCCATCCTGAGACCTGCAAGCTCCTCCTCCTTCCACTCAGAGGTCTACAAGCTCCTCCTCTTTTTATGCAGTGTGTGTAGATGGTTAACTCCTCACCTTGTAGAGACAGGTATCGACGATCTCGTTACACACTCTCTCCAGGTCGTCGGTCACCTGCAGTCTCGAGCGTACGAAGTCACACAGCTCCTCGTTGGTCATCACGTCCCAGATGCCGTCGCAGGCCAGAACGATGAACTCGTCCTCGGCTTCGCAGCGTTCGATGGCGTAAACCTCGGGCTCGGGGGAGACCAGCTGCTCCGTGGGGCCTTTTCCACTCACACACTTGTAGTCGAAATCTCCGAGAGCTCTGGACACGGCGAGAGAGCCGTTCACACGCTGGAGCGGGAAATAAAGAAATGAAAATCTCTTCAAAAGTGAGTTTACATAATCACCACATAATCATATTTCACCATAACCTCATACAGCTTGATTTTGTTTTGGTGCATAAATATATTTATTTACAACATTAAGAAATATAATAAAAAACGCACACAATTATACGCTCTCGTACACGCAAATCCGACGTCTTCACCCGACGGGCAACATGGTGGCGTAGATCTCTACGTCAATATTTCAAACTGCATTTCAATCTTAATCCGAGACTAACTTCCAAAAAAACTAAACCAAATCGTCATGGCGTCGCACTCGTAGTCAGCGGCGTCTGGTGCGTGTTTATTTATTAGCGAGCGCTCACCTGGATCATGACGGATCCCCCTGCGTTCTGGATGCGCTGTTTCTCCAGCGGGTTGCTGGGTTTGTGGTCCTGTGTGGAGAAGTGCACGGCGCCGGCGCGGCTCAGCAGCCCCCGAGAGTCGCCGCAGTTGATTAGGAAGATGCGCCGCGGCGAGATCATGGCGCCCACCGCCGTCGAACCGCTCCGGTTCCGCTCCGACATCTCCCGCATGTGCTCGTCGATCTGCAGGAAGCCGGTCCTGATTCCCGACGTGATGCGGTCCACGCTCGGCTCCTCCTCCCCTCCGCTGCTGCCCTGAACGCCGGTAAGATATCGCATGCTCGTCTTATTCCACAGCTGTTTTACAAAAATCTACATTTTGGTCGAGAGAGAGAGAGAGAGAGAGAGAGAGAGAGAGAGAGAGAGAGAGAGAGGCTCACCTGGAAGTCGGGGTTGCTGGTGATGTGCTCGAGCAGGTGTTCGCAGCAGTAGCGGGCGACCTGAGAGCCGGCGTGGCCGTCGTACACGGCGAAGAAGGACCAGGGCTCGAGGCCGTGCGGGAGGCCGATGACAGCGGTGTGGGCGTCCTCCATCTCCACGCGCCAGCCCTGCATGCTGCTCACGCCGTAGCGCAGCCCGTTCCCCTCGCCATGAACGTTCTGCTTCTCCATCTTCGGCTTGTCCAAGAACGCACCCATCTCTCTTGCACCTCACACACCTGGAGCATGGCGAGTAGTGACATCACCGTCTATATGAGACGTGTCCACCTTTCGGATCTGTCTAATCCGTACATCATTCTACACATCTGCATGTCTGTATTTATCCATCACTCCACCTAACCGTTAAACTGAACGTCCATCCATCCGTTTGTCCGTCTACCGTGTCTGTTTATCCACCAGGTCATATTTTATATCACTTTACTCCTCCATCAGTCCATCTGCATCTTTCTTTATCTATCCGTCCAGTCATCTATCAAAGTCTCTACTTATACTGCCATCTACTTAAATATTCTCTCCATCCATTCACTTTATCTATCTATCCACACGCGCACGCCCCCCCACACACACAGCTGGTCGTCCTTGTATGGCAGAGATTATCTCTGGTTCGCACACATTTTTCACCGCACTAAAAATAGCAAGCTTTAGGCACAGTTTCTTTCTCTCTCTCTCTCTCTCACACACACACACACACACACACACCCCTACAGTGTGTACAGTTTACTGTAAACAATACCTAAAATGTGTATTTGTTGTTCACTGTGTGCGTCTGATTTCCATAAACTACGTGTTAATTTTTTTTTTTTTAAAGATGATTTAAAAACGGACTCAAATCCAAACCATGTGATGAAGCTTCTTTCCTTTTTTCCCCTTTTAGAAGTATTTTTATTCCCATTTGATTCAAATGAACGCATTACGTAATGGTGTGTTTTTTTTTTTTTTCTTCTCCCCTCCGCATTCCGACAAGTCCCACCTTCTCGGCTGTGAGTGGCCAACAGAGCCCCGGCCTCCCGCGCCGGATTGGCTGGAAGCCGGTACGTGCGGGTAAGCGAGACTTTTTTATCCAATCCTAGCGGGAAGGGGCGGGGTTTGTCGGAATACGGGTGGGGAAACGGGATGATTTGAAGACTGTAAAGTGTCAAAATCGGACGGTGTGTCAGAAATAAGGAGGTCCGCGTGCTGAGAAGAGGTCTCAAGTCCACCAGTAACAGAAGAAAATAATAATAATAATAATAATAAAAAAATGAGTATACTAACGAGACTAGTTGTTAGCTTTGGCTAGCTAATTGATAGCTAACTTCACACACCTCGCAGAAAATCCTCAAAAATCTAAACAATATATGTGTGTGTGTATATATATAAATATATATTTTAAAACTTACCGAAAATCCAAAGTGGGTGAAAATGGGCGATAAATGAGAGAAACGTGGAGGAAGAGCAGAAAGAAGAGCAGAGCTCAGGCTCGGTGTCGGACAGGAGAAAAGTGTTGAGTTCAAGTGTTCAGTCAGTGACAGCGCGGATCTCCCCGCCGTTTATCAACCGGTTATGCATCGTTAAACTTTATTCACACACCAGAATGGAAGTCTACACCGTTGTTAGAGGTTATTTTTTGACTAAAATGTGGTGCTGCGCTGCCCCCGGCCTCCAGCGCGTAAACAACCCAACAACGGCCAGCGCAAGGACCCGGATGTACAACCAGCCGAGCTGCAAGCGTCACGAGAGTGACCTCATCACGCAGCAGGACCCGGATGTGGCACTTACTTTGCACGTAATTTTGGCCGTATAGTGTAGCTTACAGCTTAAATGATTGTATCGTCTGGCAGGTGATTTATAATATCTACTTAAGATAAAATTATAATAAACACATGACATAAAAAAGTGCATTGGCTTAATACGTCTATTAGTTTTTGTGAACTACAAAAAAAAATACTGTCATTTTATAATTATTTAGTGTATACTGTTTATATGGTTTTTGTACTGCGGCTGTGGTGCAGGTGGTAGAACGGGTTGTTCACTAATCGTAGGGTAGGCGGTTCATGTTCCCAGCACATGCCGAAGTCATGGCAAGACTCTGAACTCCAAGTTGCTCCTGATGGCAATTTAGCGCCTTGCATGGCAGCTCTCCTACCATTGGTGTGTGAGTGTGTGTGTGTTTTAGTGTTGAATATATATGGCGTACTATGGGCCAACACGTCAGCTGCGCTGGGCAGTGGGCTTGGGGGGGGCCGCGGGTCAGGCTTCTGTGTATGGTGTGTGTGTGTGGTGAAACAGTAAAGCTTTTTTGATAAAGCGCTTATAAGTGCACATTTACCATTTACCATTTACGTGGTGTGTGAAGGTTGGAAGAATGTGGAAGAACTCGAGTGTCCTGTACAGAGCCCTTTTGGGGTTGAACACCTTTGGGATTGAACACCTTTGGGATGAACTGGATCTGGAGTCTCCTCACATCAACATCAGCACCTGACCTCAACCTCACTGTAGCTGAATGATCACTTATCCCCACTGCCACGCCCCAAAACCCCGCCCCCATATCTAGTGGAAAGCCTTCCCAGAAGAGTGGAGCGCATTAGAACAGTAAAAGGGGGAATAAGTGTGGAATGTGATGTTCAGCAAGCACATATGGGTGTTATCATGTATTTCATATAACAGGTGTCATGGTCAGGGGTGCACAAACTTTATTTATTACTATCAATTATGCAATTACAATTACACAATCAGAAATAAATGTTTTGCTTACTTATTTCTGACATTTCTGTAACGTGTTGGCATATACTTTCATTCCTTAAAGAAAAGGAATTCAACTTCCTTTAGGATATCAATTAAATACTGTACGGATTATTATTATTATTATTGTTATTATTATTATTATTATTATTATTATTATTATTATTATTATTATTGGTAGTTGTTTTTCATTTACTTCCGGAAACAGTGATGACGTCGTGACCTCGGCGTTTTTAGTTGTTTTGGGTTTTTTTGCTTTATTTTTGTTATTTCTTTTAATACTGCATTAGATATGTGTTTTTAATAATTTTCTGAGAGCACGATTATTGTTTTTCTTTTAAAAATCAGAATAATAAGACGCGAAAAAAATCAACAACGCAAGATTTATTTCCGGAAGTCTGAGATTTTAAATGTTTGTACTTCCGGATCAGGTTGTAAACTTTGACCGCGCTCCGTATGGCCAGTAGTTGGTTTGGACAGTGTTTAACTGGACTGTAGCGAGCAGCTGATCGTGGAGATGAGATGGAGGTGTGTGTGTGCTCCGTGTTATTGCTGTGTGTGTGTGTTTATGTGACTCTGCAGCTGATCCGCTTCATCACCGCGGATGCTGATTTCACTCTGCTGTGGGCGGCTGCTGTTGGGAAAAGTCCAGGTAATAATCACACTACACCCTGTATAATAATCACACTACACCTGTATAATAATCACACTACACCTGTATAATAATCACACTACACCCTGTATAATAACCACACTACACCTGTATAATATTCACACTACACCTGTATAATAATCACACTACACCCTGTATAATAATCACACTACACCCTGTATAATAATCACACTACACCTGTATAATAATCACACTACACCCTGTATAATAACCACACTACATCCTGTATAATAATCACACTACACCTGTATAATATTCACACTACACCTGTATAATATTCACACTACACCTGTATAATAATCACACTACACCTGTATAATAATCACACTACACCTGTATAATAATCACACTACACCCTGTATAATATTCACACTACACCTGTATAATATTCACACTACACCTGTATAATAATCACACTACACCTGTATAATAATCACACTACACCTGTATAATAATCACACTACACCCTGTATAATAATCACACTACACCTGTATAATAATCACACTACACCTGTATAATAATCACACTACACCCTGTATAATAATCACACTACACCTGTATAATATTCACACTACACCTGTATAATAATCACACTACACCCTGTAATAATCACACTACACCTGTATAATAATCACACTACACCCTGTATAATAACCACACTACATCCTGTATAATAATCACACTACACCTGTATAATATTCACACTACACCCTGTAATAATCACACTACACCCTGTATAATAATCACACTACACCCTGTATAATAATCACACTACACCTGTATAATATTCACACTACACCCTGTATAATAATCACACTGCACCCTGTATAATAATCACACTACACCTGTATAATATTCACACTACACCCTGTATAATAATCACACTACACCCTGTAATAATCACACTACACCCTGTAATAATCACACTGCACCTGTATAATAATCACACTGCACCTGTATAATAATCACACTGCACCTGTATAATAATCACACTACACCTGTATAATAATCACACTACACCTGTATAATAATCACACTACACCTGTATAATAATCACACTACACCCTGTTTAGCCTCCACTAAACCCTCACAGACCCGTTCAGCCTCTCATAAAAATGCCTGTGAATCTGTGGGTTCTTCTTACAACCTTACAATATCATTAATAATTAATTTTATGCGTTCATTTTAATATTAGTTTTTCTCACTGCCTGTTCATGCGCATTGCGAAACACTTTTCTACATCCGTCCTATTGAGCCATGAATCACACTGCAGTGTGTGGAGTTTTGCAACAGCTGCTGGTTCTGTCGAATTAATTTATACACTTTGTGAGGAGAGAGGGAGAGAGAGAAAGAGAGAGAGAGTGAGCAAGAGAGTAAAAAGAGAGATAGAGAAAGAGAGAACGAGAGAGAGGGGGGGCATTGAGTAAAAACTAATACACTATTAACACCATTAAAGCTACAGAGTATGAACAACCCAAACATCATTTTTATATCAGCCGCCATATTCATTACTGAAATGTGTGTATATATACTGTATGTATGTGTGTGTGTGATGTAGGCGTGGCTCTGAGGCAGAAGGTGGTGTGGATCACCGGAGCGTCCAGTGGGATCGGGGAGGAACTGGCCTGTCAGCTGGCTGCAGTCGGAGCTCGACTCGTGCTGTCGGCACGCCGAGAAAACGAGCTGCACAGAGTCAGGAGGAAGTGTTTGGGTAAACACGCGCACACACACACACACACACGCAGTGTTGAGAGGTTTATTTGTGCCTTCCTGTGACCAATCAGCTTAAGAGTATTTATTGAGTATCGTAAAGTTTTAAATATTCATTATTTTATTCCAACCTCGTTATATTCACGATGGTTATTTCCTGTGTTCATCCTCAGAGCGCTCCTCTTTAGAAGAGAAGGATATTCTCGTTCTTCCACTTGACTTGTTGGACGGGACATGGAAAAAAAGGTCACGGAAAAAATGAGGGGCTGGCTTTGCGGGCCTGGGGGGGGTGGATGGTGTGTGGGGGTTTTGCGCGCGGGGTTGTTGTTTGGGGTGGCCGCCGCGGGTCAACTGGCCTCGGTCACGCAGCACGTCCTGCGGCACATGATCCACCGCGGCGACGGTATCATAGCGACCGTCAGCAGCATCGTGGGCCTGGTGGGGGCGCCGCTGTCCACCGGATACGCAGCCAGCAAACACGCACTGCAGGTGAGAGAGGTAGAGACGCATACACGCAGAGGAATAACGAGAAGGTGCTTTTTAAAATTTATTCCCAGTTCTGTCTCCTCTCAAGGGTTTCTTTAACTCCCTGAGGACGGAGCTGACGGATTATCCAAATATCACCATCAGTACCATCTGCCCCGGGCCGGTCGTGTCCCAAATCGTCCACAATGCCTTCACTGAACAAGTCGAAAAGGTAGTGCACCAACACACACACACACAGAGTAAAATAATGTGGTGGTGTCTGATGTCATCGTGTACGCAACGTGATGGAAGCACATATTTCTGCCTCTATTTTCCCTAATATACATCATTTACATCAAACACACCCTATTTCTTCTTATAAACATCACATTTACATGAAACACGCCGAGTTCCCCTTAATATACATCTCATTTACATGAAACGAGCCCTATTCACCCTTCATTTCCATGAAACACGCCCCATTTCCACCCTTCATTTCCATGAAACACGCCCCATTTCCACCGTTCATTTCCATGAAACACGCCCCATTTCCACCGTTCATTTCCATGAAACGAGCCCTATTCACCCTTCATTTCCATGAAACACGCCCCATTTCCACCCTTCATTTCCATGAAACACGCCCCATTTCCACCCTTCATTTCCATGAAACACGCCCCATTTCCACCCTTCATTTCCATGAAACACGCCCCATTTCCACCCTTCATTTCCATAAAACACGCCCCCATTTCCACTTCATTTCCATGAAACACGCCCCATTTCCACCCTTCATTTCCATGAAACAGCCCCATTTCCACCCTTCATTTCCATGAAACAGCCCCATTTCCACCCTTCATTTCCATGAAACACGCCCCATTTCCACCCTTCATTTCCATGAAACACGCCCCATTTCCACCCTTCATTTCCATGAAACACGCCCCATTTCCACCCTTCATTTCCATGAAACACGCCCCATTTCCACCGTTCATTTCCATGAAACGAGCCCTATTCACCCTTCATTTCCATGAAAACACGCCCCATTTCCACCCTTCATTTCCATGAAACACGCCCCATTTCCACCGTTCATTTCCATGAAACACGCCCCATTTCCACCGTTCATTTCCATGAAACACGCCCCATTTCCACCCTTCATTTCCATGAAACACGCCCCATTTCCACCCTTCATTTCCATGAAACACGCCCCATTTCCACCCTTCATTTCCATGAAACACGCCCCATTTCCACCCTTCATTTACATGAAACACGCCCCATTTCCACCCTTCATTTACATGAACCACACTGAATTTACGGCATATACACATCATTTACATGAAATGCACACTAATTTATGCACATATTGCAGATGTCAGCCTCACATCTCCATCATTTGCTCTCAGTCTCTCCCCCCATGTCTCTCTCTCACTCTGCCCGTCGCTCTCTCTCTCTCTCTGTGTGGTGAAGCCGGTGTCTGACGCAGGAGATCAGTCCCATAAGATGTCGACTGAGCGTTGCGTGCGTCTGATCCTGGCCGGCCTGTCTAACCGCGTGAAGGAGATGTGGATCGGCCAGCAGCCGTTTCTTCTCTTCTTCTACTTGTGGCAGTACACGCCCACCTTCGCCTGGTACATCACCAACCTGCTCGGCAGGAAACGAGTACGGAACTTCAAAGCTGGACTGGTGAGAAATCGTACACGAATATTCCTGCATCCTGATTATTTAAGAGGTGTGTTAATGTGGTTAACTTTTTTTTTTTTTTTCAGGACGCAGACACGGCGTATTTTACCAAGCCAAAGGCCAAGACGAGCTGAAAACCTGCACTGATTAACTCGTATAAAGCGCTAAATATGGGACTGTATGTAATGTGTAGTATTATAATGTATAGTACTGTAGGTCTATACGTATATAAATATATCAACGGATATGATTCTATTGCTGCATTCGACTAGAGGTCATAACATCACTTCCTTCCTTTTGCTAAGTCATCCCGTATACACACGTATTACCTTTAGATCACAGCGGGCTCGCTTGTTGCTCATCCCGAGCTCTTAAATGCAGTATATATACGTGCGATTCTAGAACTTTCTACGTTATTATAGCATGGCAGTGCATAGAATGTTTAATGTGAATAATGAATGGAACCTTCAACTTTTCAAATTCAGAGGTTGATTGATGCACACATATATATATATATATATATATATATATATATATATATATATATATGCAGATAAAATCAGTGGATGTTTAATTATTACATTTAGTTATTTATCAATGCACTACTGTATATATATATGACAGGTAATGATTTAAAAAGAATGTTCTGTAGAAAATCCACATGGACATGATGTTGTATTGAACAAATAATGAAATAATCCAACAATTAAGCAGTTGATTAACTAAACAAATAAAATGCGCTGTGGGCCATTAGATGGCGCTAAAAGCTCTTTTTTTAAAAAGGGTTTATGTTTATGGTCTGTTTTAAATGTCCATATTGTTTCAAAGTTTATTATTTTGATTGTTTTATTATTATTTTGCTGATTTTGATTTGTGTTTTAGTATTTTTTCCCCAAGGGGACTTCAGAGAAGTGCACTAGCTTGTCAATTCAGTTTATTTTGTAGTCTCTGTAGAAAAGTCCTGCTGAACGAGTGTAAAACAGACGGGGTTCGCATTAAAACAGCTTTAACACTCCTTCAGCATGTCAGAACCACAATAATAACGCGGCGCGCGCGCGTGTGTGTGTGTGGGTGTTTATTTGAGACGTGCATTAGTGTGTGTTGATGTCCAGCATTTACACACTCTCACAAACACACACACGCTCCCCCAGCTTCTGAAAATCTCAGTTCAGTATGTTAGCTTATACTCACTTTATGTGTGTGTGTGTGTGTGTGTGTGTGTGTGTGTGTGTGTGTGGAACGTGCATTCGATCAGTCCTGAAGTCCTTGTGCATCACACCATGAGTGTTCCACACACAGATTTGGATTTTGATATGTTCACACACACTGCTCTGTGTTGTGTGTGTGTGTGTGTGTGTGTGTCTGTCAGAAGCAGGTGAGGTGTGTGGGGCTGCAGGAGTAGATGGGGTAACCCAGCGGTGGCTCGGCGGCCTGCACCGTCAGGTTCCTCAGCAGGAGTGTGTGAGCCTGAATGCTGTAGCGCTCCTCGTCGTCGTTGGTGGCGTAGAGCAGCTCCCAGGACAGATTGGCCCACTGACCACGCACGCACTCCTCACACAGCGCCCCCAGCTGGAACACACACTCCTGCAGCGACAGCACACGGCCCGTATACGAACCCTGCACGGGAGAACGTGAGGGACGGGGTGAGAGAAAGAATGATGGACGGGAAAAGAGCCGGAATGTAAGAGAGAAGGTGTAGGGGTGTGTGAGAGAGTGAGTGATCACCATGGTGATATCATGCCCGAGTGAGAACAGGAAGGGTTTCTCCTGTAGAACTCCATCATGCCAGCCTCGCTCCGTCGCCATGCCGATGAACCAGTGATGATGATAATGGTGCAGCGTGGAGTGAAGCTCCTCCTCACTCTCCACCGGCCCCAGAGATGCCTGGTCTATCAGCAGCTTCACGCTGTACCTACACACACACACACACACACTTTACACTCCGAGGTTTTACACACCTGTGTATACACACACACACAGAGAAGGAAGTGACCGTTACCTGAAAGCCCTGAGGGTGAGCTGATGCAGCTCGGTATTTTCTCGGAGCCAGTCGAGTCCTTCGTGCCACGCTGTGTCTCCGCAGTAAACCCTAAAAACGAAACCGGCGCTCGGCAACGAAAGGTCCATGCCTAACGCCAGCGCGCACGACAGCGCCACCTGGCTGTACATCTCCATAAGCGCACGGTCCTCCTGTAGCGCCCGACACACGCTCTGCTCATCCTCCCCTGCTTCCCACAATCCCTCCATCGCCAGCTGCGCCAGGCAAAAACCAAACCATTCGGCTGGGAAGGAGGGCCTGAGGGGGTGGAGCTTGGAGGCGGTGAAAGGGGCGGAGAACCAGGATGCGGGAAGGGCGAGGGTTTCGGAATGTCGCGAGGAGAAGTTCGGCGGGTTGGTGTGGTCGAAGGGGGCGGAGCTAACAGGCGAGACGTGGTCTTTTTCCTTATCGAGGCTGACCCCGAGTCCGAGAGGCCGCAGCGTCGGTAAAGACGCGAGCGCCATGTTTTCATACAGGCTGTGGATTTCTACAGAACCCGGAAGAGACGCGTGTTCTTCCTCCGCTCGCATCGCCGTCATCATCCTCCGTATCGGCTTCCGAACCGGGACCGGCCCGAACAGATCGTCCGCGTCCGACCAGTCCGACAAGGACGACAAGCTGCCCCGCCCCCTTGGCAGAGGAGACGAGGAGGAGTCATTGAAGTGGCTCTGCGAGACCACGCCCGGCTTGGCGCCGTGTGAAGTGGGCTCGGGCTGCACAGCATGCTGGGAGCTCGGCAGCGAGTGCGACTTGACTCTGCGGGTCCTGTTCTGGACGGCGTGATGCAGCAGGATCCACACCAGCGTCTTCAGGAAGTCGGAGCGGAGCTGGCGGAGGTGATCGGGCGAGTCGATGATGCCGGTCAGGACGTTGCGGGCGTCGGAGTAGACGGTGACGGGCAGGAGGGCGCGGGGCGTGAGCGTATTTCCCCAGTGAGTGTTCAGGAAGCGCAGGAAACGTCCGGGACGCTCCAGACGATCGAACGCCGCCTCGAAAACCTCGTCGACGCGCCGGGCTTCCACCGTGTGGCACGATGTCTCCTGCAGCTCCAAACCCTGAACACCGAGAAGAAACCTGAGCACGGCGCGTTACGTCGCCACATCATCGACACGTTACAGATCAAAGGGTTTATCTCGCGCTCCAGAGCGACCACCGGGAAGCGGAGGTTCTCCTACCTTGATGTTGACCGTACAGTAACCGTAGCCTTTCTCCAGAACGCTGATCCACACCACTCGATCCTGGAACCGGCCCAGGAAATGAGAACCGGGTGAATAAGCACCTGAGCTCACACACACACACACAAAAGATAGGAGAAATTGGATTAAAAGACTGAAACTAAAGCCTGATTGGCTCTTTAAACCAACACAGTGATGCTCACCCAGCGTCCCGTTAGCAAATGCGTGCGTTAGCGCTGAGGCTAGCCTGCTGCTGAGCTGCTGGTAGTAGATGGAGTCGGGGCAGGGGCAGGTGGTGCCCGGTGTTCCCGGCCACGAGCGTAAGGGCCTGGGGAAGCCGACCAGGAACACGGGCAGCGTGAAGAGCGGCAGGAGAGGAGCAGAGAGCAGCGCCGACAGCATCACCACGGCAACCAACAGGGGGCACAGTGCCAGGTTCAGCGCCAACAACGCGCCGGCCGACTGACGCCGCTGCTTCGTCTCCGTCCACGACGTGATTAACACGGTTAGAGCAAACTTCAGCTTCAACAGGAACTGAGAGAGACGATCAGACACCAGAGACACCTGAGAGCGAGAGAGAAACACACACACACACGGGGTCAGAGGTTTGTAATCGTGGTGTGGACACACACTCTGACACACACTCACCACAATGAGCTGCACTCCGGTGCCCAGATCGTGCCACTGCTGTGCGACTCGTCCTCCATCAGCCAATCTCACCATCGCCACCAGCACCATCTGCAGGAGAGCCTCCTCACTGCGCTGCCACACCTAACACAGGGTCAGAGGTCAGGGATCAGAGAACTGAGCCACACGATGGTGTGATGAAGCTTACTGTGACTGAGGTGACTATTTTCCTATAACAGTGTGTCAGCAAGTCTTTTATTCCTCCTGACCAATCAGAGTCCAGAACTCGGCAGCAGTGTGGCGTAAAAGCATCAATCGAGGACGTACCGCTCTGAACGCTCGCGTGAAGCCGACAGCCGACGCCACGGTGTGTGACTTGTGCAGGGAAGCATCGGTGGCCAAAAACCCGACCATGGCTAACGGACAGACTGAAAGAGACAGGAACACACGAGATGGACTGAAAAATAAATTAATAAAAATAATAATAATAGTAATAATACATTTTAAATACAGCTGCATGAAGAATGTATACATTTATTATTATTATTATTATTATTATTATTATTATTATTATTATTGAGTGAACACCGCACTCTCCTCACCCAGGTTAATAAGCACTCTGCGGACCAGCGCGAGGACCCACAATGCTTTGCTGCTGCTCAGGACGGCCTGGACGCTGCTAAGGCGTTTGGGGTAGAGGGGATTGAGGACGAGTCCCCCGAACATACACGCACCCTGAACTTCTCGTAACACGCGTGTAATGATACAGAGAGCGATGAGGACCCAGCCGATCAGAGCCTGAGGGTCCGGCGCGGCGTCACGTGACCCCTGGGCGTCCCCCTCCGTCACGTTGCTGCCCCCGGCGGGATTGAGGCGGTGCAGCAGAGTCGCTTCGGTCGAGGCCGCCGTGAGGACGAGCGCGGAGAGCGGGAGACTCCACCAGCCCAGGCTTAGTGAGCGAGTGTGTGTGCGCGTGTGAGGGTGTGTGTCGCGATTCCTGCACCGCAACAACGTGGCGATCTGCGTCAGGTCCTGACTGAGAAGGAAGCCCGTCGCCACGGTGAAGAGGACCACGCCCAGGGACGAGGGGATGAAGAAGGTGGCGATGGAAACGCATACGGAGCACAGGAACATCAGCACCAACCTGGTGGAGAACCAACAGGCTCTAAGG
The DNA here is from genome assembly GCA_012411365.1 of Ameiurus melas. Classification (NCBI taxonomy): domain Eukaryota; kingdom Metazoa; phylum Chordata; class Actinopteri; order Siluriformes; family Ictaluridae; genus Ameiurus; species Ameiurus melas. Next base: position 722,262 of record CM022755.1, on the reverse strand, counting down.
TGAAGGTGTGTTCAAGTACGGTGTGTGTATAAGGTGTGTGTGTGTGTGTGTGTGTGCGTGTACCTGCGGTTGGTGGCCATAGCCGATCCTCCCAGGGTGTGTATGAGGCTCTGCTCCATGATCCATAAGACGAGAGCGTCGAGAGGAGGCAGCATTCCCAGCGCCCACAGCACAGGCAGCACCAAGAACAGCACGTGCATCACCTGACTGGCCACCTGCAGCTCGGCCACGCCCCCTCCTACACACCTGAGTACACACCACCCGAACATCTCATCCAGGATCTTTAAGTCTCTAAACATGGCGTTACAGCTGAAATCACTGCACTTCTGTGAATGTTTGGAGGCGGGGCTGTGTGGGTGTGGCTTTGTGTATGTGGGCATAGACAGGAAGAGTAAACAACTCATACTTCTGTTGATGTAATCCACCTTGTAACCACCGGAGCTCAAACGCTACCTAATGCATGTTTAAAATGAAATTAAAGCGGCAGTGTGGAAACGTGGGAGGACTGTGCGAGTCGTCGTATACGTACCTGAGCGCCAGATCCACGGCGACGAAGCCGAAGATGTACAGCGGCCTGGTGAGCGCAGCGATCTCGTACGTGTCCTGCGGCTGAAAGGTGGCCGTTTCCGGCGCCGTGTTGACGATCAGCGAGTACTCGGCGATGCACAGTGTGATCCAGCTGAGTGCGAAAACCGGGACCACGGCGACGACGTTCCCGAAAATGGCGCTCAGGCGATCGGGCAAGAGGTACCACGTCCCGAATCCGCACATGGCCCCGGCCAGCGCCGTGTGGAGAACCACGTTACCCAGGAAGCGCTTACCCGGGGCCAGGAAGCGCACCGTCTCAGGTCCCGCACACTGCGTGAACTCCACTTCCTCCTCGTCGGCCATGACGTTGTGTCCCACCGCCAGCCTCTGGACGGCGCCGGTTCTCCGCGCCACCCACTGGGAGAGGGTCTGCAGTGCGGCGCCGAATGCCAGCATGAGCGCCCCGGATACGATCCCAGCGCCAACGTCATCCATCAGCCTGAGCTGGAAGAACAGAGTCCCCACGCCGCCAAGGAGCCACGGCATGAAGAACAGCGCCACCTGGTGGATGTAGACGTACGGCGGGGCACAGTAGCCCAGTTTGAGTCTCGGGCCCCCCAGCACCGTCTGAGGGAAACGCTTCCAGAAAAACTCCTGCTTGTAGTCGTTGAGCAGCGGCACGTCGGGGCCCATGATGAACGCCAGAGTGCTGCGATTCCCACCGGCATCTTCTTTCGTAACTACGATCACCGAGCGCCGCTCACTGAGAGAAACACGAGAACACACACACACACACCAGAAGATCGTGGAGCCGAAAACACTGTTCATCTCCGACGGTCAGATCGTCCAAAAGTCATGAACAAGTTAGGATCAGGAGGAACGTCTGCAGCACGATAACGCACACGCGAGACATTCCGAAGCTGTGATTCAAACGCGAGAACCGTGAAAAGTCACATGACCGCCGGCCGACCTGCACAAACTCCGCCCTCAAACTAATGTTTATTCTCCACCAAACAAACTAACAAAAAAAAACCTCCACAAACCACGTTTTGTGCCAGTGAGCTGCCGGTGGGCGGGACATATCCCTACTAGAGAGCATTTCATTGGACGAACGCAACACGAGTACAGGATGAGTCCTACAAAATCTCACCAGTTTAACCGGAAGTGATGAACCATAACATTGAAAACGAGAATATTTCCAAAAGAAACTCTGAAACTGCAGTTTTGCTTTAACTGTGACCCTGATGACTGAAAGCCTTTACACAAACACCATCAACATCTGGAACATACGGAACATCTGGACGTTTATTCGTGTTCGGTGGAGATTAATAACATAAACACACACGTGAAAAGGCTCTTGTTTATACACTGTATGTGTTCTCAATAAGAAGAGGAAAGGAAAGCTACATATAAACAAATCAAATCGCGTAATAGTTGTTTATTATCAGATGCTGATCTAACGCTCACGCTGTTTCTATGGCAACAAAGCGGCACGTTTAACCTAAGCTTGGAGACGGGGTGTACAGAAAGTGCGATTATTTGTTATAACATATTAATAGCGTTACACTAAGCAGCATTTAGTACATTTAGAATGTGTCTGCATTTTATTATATATATATATATATATATATATATATATATATATATATATATATATATATATATATGTATGTATGTATATAAAATATTTAACCATAAATCAGTGACGCTAACCAGTTAGGTACAGCCCGTAAGAGTAGTTTTTTTTTTCCCCCCCCTATCCGTATTCCAAAAAAAAACCCGCCTCCTGCGCTGTGATTGGTTAGTCCCGTCCCGCCTCCTGATATCGATTGGCTGCAAGGTCACATTTGCGCGTGGCTGCTTCGCGACAGCCAATCCTGGTTCCGGAAGCTGGGATTGTCCGAAAACAGGTAGGAGTTAAAATAGCGCGAGTCGAACAGTGCGGTACAAAACAACCTAGCTACTTCGCTTATTTGCGAATTAAGCGCGTAGGTGCTGATTTTGCAGTTTTTTCTCTTTGCACCGTTAACACAACACGGCTCTGACAAATCATAAACGATCTAAACATGAGACGTTAGCGTGTTTTTTTTTGCCCGTTACCTTTGCTGAAGCATCCATTGTTTCCTACCGCTGCTGCAGCTAAGAGACCGTTGTGGGCGGGGCTTGTAGCAGGAGGAACTGTCAATCAGGCGAAATGATTGACACTGGCTCCGCCCATATATAGTTTAAAGGGTGTTTTTTTTGGCCATTTATTTATCTTTAATCTATTATTTATCTATTATCTGTATGTATGTATGCGCTGATTTTTTTGGTGTGAAATTACAACTGCTGATTTTAATTAACCAACGCCGAATTACAGATGGTTTCATGAAATTAAGTGAAAATATATTTCTTAATAAAATATATCGATAGAGTGATTTATACCAGTTAGATACACAGCAAGCAAGTAAACTTGATTGAAAAAAACACACAAAAAAAAACAACAACTCAAGTCTTAATCAGGTTAAAACAGGGTGGGCACCTGACAGGTAAACAGTGTTAAATCTTTTATTTACAGATTTAAACAGAAAGCTCAAACATTATAATTCAGTCCTTGTGAGATTCTACTTATTTTATATAAAACAAAATCATAAAACAGAAACATTCTGATTGTCCATAAAGAAGAGTTCATTATCGCGTCTCCGCGTGTTTCGGCCTCTTTGGCGAAGGTTCTTCTGAGCGACCTGGAGCAACGAGAGAGAGGAAAGGGTTATAGTGTTTACGTATAGGGATGTGTGTGTGTGTGTGTGTGTGTGAGTGAGAGACCCACCATCGTCCTCCTTCTCCTCCACCACCACGTCTGGTCCGTACAGCACATCTCTCGGCATGCTGAAGCTCACACACATCATCTCCTTGTTGGGGGCCACGTTTCTCACCGTGTGCACTTCACACCGTCCCTTCAGCGAAGTCCCTAACCTGAGCTCGGCTCGCTCCAGCACGTCCCTCTCAGGCTCGTCCTCTTTGGAGAAGCCGTAGACGTGGAGCCTCGGCAGGACGCCGCCGTCAGGCCCCGGGTCCCTCTCGCCCTTCAGCAAGCCTCTGAACGCGTCCAGGAAGTCGAGCGCCAACGCCGGCAGGTTCATGATCACGTGGACGGCGGACGAAGAATCCGATCTCTTGATCAGATCGGGGAGACGCTCTCGCAGCGGGCCTTGGACGAACTCCCGGCCGTCGAGGTTAAAGCTCGTGAGCTTGGACTCCACCTTGTTGAGCTTGGCGTTGTGCTGAAGCCACTTGTAGGACTCGGGGTTGAGGTCGTTGGCGAAGACCGAACAGCCACGGCGCGCCGCTAACACGGCGAACGGCCCGACTCCGGCGAAGACGTCGAACACCACGTCGCCTCGGCGGAGCAGAGAGACGACACGCTCGTGCTCGGTGCTGAGACGAGGGTTCCAGTACACGCGCGAGAAATCAAACTCGTACGACACGCCGTTCTCCTTCACCTGCAGCGCATGAGAGAACAGAAGGCTAATGACAACGAGGCTAGCAACAAGACGCTTCAGTGCCACCAAATACCAAGAGAATGATAGAAATATTATATTATATAGAAATACTCTACAATATCGAGGCAGGCGTGGCCTGCCTCAGCAGCCTCGTCTCGCGTGAAACACAGTGACGCTCTCTGAACGCTTCCTTTCCTCCTCACCTTCGCCACCATGTTGCTTTCTCCGGCTAACACCTCCATCTGGAAGTTTCTGTAGGTCGAATCGATGGTGTTGGTTTTGTTCACCACACAGGTAACGCCTGGGTTCTTATCCATGATCACCTGACCTGTGGGATAAAACCAATACACCTCAACATCACCACACTGCAGCCAATCAAAGTGAGGCTAGGAAATGTGGGTGGAGTTATTACACAACGACAATTTATTTTCCCCTAACAAACTTTCACCTAGTATTAATGTTAGCTTCAGCTGAGTGCAAAAGTTTGTCAGCCGAATTGTCTGACCCGGGATGTACTGGCCCCGCCCCTTTCTCACCGATCAGGTTTTTATACGGCAGCTGGTGGTCTCTGAGGTTCATGTGTGCGATGTGTCCCACTCGGCTGAACCCTGACGTCACGTCCTGTCCTTCAGGAAGCACGGCGCGCAGCACCTCCTCGCTCTTCAGGTTCTCGTACGTCAGTTGGAGACTGTAGTGACGGATCGCGGGCTCCACCCCTAACCCCTTCAACGCCGCCGCCTCTTCTGGACCGAACGACTCGGCCGACTCGACGCTTTGAGGGTCGAGCAGGAGCAGCCGGTGCTCTCCGGCCGTCTCGTTCCCCCCGTCGGTATCGTCGTCTACGACCCGTTTGAGACCCGGCCTCTGCAGCGCCACCTTCTTCAGGCTCTTGACGATGCGGTTGAGGACGCGGGTGGGGATCCGTATCGCAGGGACCACGACCGTCTGCGTGAAAGCATCGCGCTCGAGGACGGTCATACCTCGCACCGCAGCGGGAGGGCGGTACAGACCGAGGTCAGGGTCGGTCATGACCGACAGCACGTGCAACACCGAGAAACGTTTCCGAGATCCTGCGATGGGACAGGAGACGAGGCGAGGAACTCCAACATCAACGACAGCGAGCAGCCTGGGAACGCTCCTGTAGTGACAATCACACACACACACGAAGGATCTGAACTCCAATGACTAAACGTATGACTCGTTCTTCATTTCTCACCTTCTTGTGTCTTTTACTTCATAACAGTGGAGGTAACAACTATACTCTGAAACAGATCAAAGAGTCACCAAGTCATTTATTTATCACTTTATAATCCTCTTCTGGTCATGTCGGACCTCCGAGGCTAACACGGACAGCATACGTGACGATATAACGTTGACACGTGTGATATACGGCACTGTGCAAAAATATTAGCCCCCCCCACCCACCTTATTTTTGAAGATGATCTCATCTTATGAATCACATTTAATAGATTTAGCCACATTTAACACTTGCTACGTATTTGTGAATTAAAATGAACCCCATCGATAAATTAACTGCCTGTAACTGCTGTGTGGTGTGGACATACTGTTTGATCGCGTCACTTTATTATGTGTTTGAGTTCAGACGCACCACTAATAACCGAGGCCCTTTAACTGCTTTATTATTTCCTCTTGTCGGGGGTTTGTGAAAGATGCACGCGCTGGTTTAATTCCGTATGATTACACCTCATCTTAACTGAAACAGAGTGTGTCTCAAACGTCTCAAATGTTTCATTCTGCAGTCGGTAATTCTTCACTTCTTACCTTAACATTCCACCGGCAGCACACACGCGCGAGCCGTTTCGTGCACGTCATCTTTAGGCGACTCGCCCCGCCTCTCTCTAGCAGAGCGCCTCTTTCCGGGAATGTGACGTCATCAACAATCGACGCGGGAACGTTCCGTTGGGTCATATGACCAGAAAGGTGCGCGTCTCCGAGTGAGTTGGTGTGGTGGAGCTGGGAATAAGGACTCTTCGCCGGGAGATATGCGTGTGTTTCAGATCGAGTGAAGCTTGTTTCAACGATGAGAGGCTTGTAGAAACTAACCAGCGCTGAGAAAGTGTGTGTGTGTGTGTGTGTGTGTGTGTGTGTGTGTGTGTGTGGAGGAGGGAAAAAGAAAGTAAGAAAATGAAAAGAGAGAGAGAGAACACAACTGTGCAGAGTGAAGGTGGATATCAGCCTGGTGGAGATGGAGAGGAGACAACAGCACTGCTGGGACAGGTTACACACACACACACACACACACACACACACACACACACACACACACACACACACACACACACACACACA